>PVKA01002862.1:0-75973 GCA_004027165.1 Ctenomys sociabilis
ACTCTATTGCAAGGCAGTCTCTTGTGTCTTCTCTTGTAGTGTCTTCCACAAGAACAGCATACATTTGGAGCACTAGTTTATTATGTTTACTACAGTTTTTAATAAATTGAATAGGTAGTATATGTATGAAATTAAACTGATGTGGCTCTCTTTGTTTTTAATAAAGTAAGGCACAGTTCCTCAGTATTAGGTAAATAAAAAAAAAAAAATAAAAAAAATAAATCTTCTCTAAGGTTTGTAGAATTCAGCTGTGAATCCCATCTGGCCTTGGCTTTTCCTTGTTGGTAGGGGTTTTTTATTACTACGCTTTTTAATTTCATTTCCTATTATTGAGTTATTTCCATTTTTTATATCTTCTTGACTCAGCTTTGGTAATTCATATGTATCTGGGAAACTGTCCATTTCTTCTCTGTTATCCATCCTGTGAGAGTAAGATTTTTGAAGTAGGTATTGATGATTTTCTGAATTTCTATAGGGTCATTAGTGATTTTGCCCTTTTAATTTCTTGTTGGGTGAATTTGAGTCTTTTCTTTTTCTGATAAGGTTGGCTAGGGATTTATCAATTTTATTTATTCTTTCAAAGAACCAACTTTTCAGTTCATTTATTGTATTCTTTTCTTTGTCTTTCTTGCAGTTATTTTGTGCTCTAATATTTATAATTTCCTGCCTTCTTTCGGCCTTGGGCTGTATTTGCTCTTCTTTTTGTTGGCAAATGTTTTAGAGCCCTTAGTGGTTCAAATTGCCCTCTTTGGCAAGTGGACACCAGGTTTGCCACCACTGTTTAGGGTGTGTGTGTGTGTGTGTGTGTGTGTGTGTATGTGTTAAACATATGATATTGGGATTAAGAGTCACAGGGATTTTTCTTTTCTTTTCTTTTTTTGTGATAGCAGGGATTGAACTCAGGACCTTTCACTGGCCAGGCAAGTGCTTATTCTACTGAGCCATCTCCCTGGCCCAATATTGGGACTAAGAGTGTGTGCTAATTTAATGTGTTTAGCACAGTTGTGGATATAGATAATATAAGCCCAACCCTGGGGGTGGGTGGTAGCAATCCATAGTTGTAAACCTTGGAAGGAATATGAAAGGAGAGATGGAAGGTAGACTGTGTGTCACTACTTATTACTTTGCTGTCTTCTGCCTACCACATCATGAACTATTTCTCTACCATAACGGCTGTCTGCCATGCTGCCCGGCCTTGCAGCCAGCCAACTGTGGACTGAAATCTTTACAAGCTGTGAGCTGAATGAAATAAATCTTTCTTCCTTTAACTTGTGGTGTCAAGTATTTTGTCTCAGAAGTGAAAAAGTAACTAAGGCAGATAATCCTGCTCTAATTGGAGGAACTCAGAGTTCTTTATAGAAAGCATGGATTCTGTTGAAGCAAGGAATATATAGTGTTAATGTAGAGCACATCATAGTGCCAGAATATGAGTGAGGAAGTGTCTCAGAAAACAGAATGATTAGTAATGTGAAAAAGATCCACGAGCTAACTCAGAAAAGCTGTTAATAGTCAAAGCCAGAATATTTGAAGAAAAACATAACAACAACAACAACAAAACCCTTAGTGTTTGCTCAGTTATGGATATAGATAATGAGATAATGTAGGCCCAACCCTGGGGCTAGGTGGTAGCAATTCATAGTTTTAAAGCTTGAAAGGAATATGAAAGGAGAGATGGAAGGTAGACTGGGTGTTGCTACTTATTACTTTGCTATCTTCTGCCTGCCATATCATGAACCATTTCTGATGATTAGACAAACCTAGTTTGAGGACATTCTACAAATGTCCTGCCCTGAATTCTTGGAAGCTTAGTGTTGGTATTAAATTCAAATGATGGAAATATCCATCATTCCATATCAAAATGAGTATATGCTAATATGGAAAATAAATGAATGGCTTAATAGGGAAAAAATAAATAATGTGCCATACAAAAGCTTCCAAACAATCTATGTAGGTACTTCTGTGAGGAAGAACATAAATTTTCACCCTTAAGTGTATACTTTGATTAGTGACTTCCTTCCAAAGAGTACAATATTGAATGGAGTGGAAAGAAATAACTGTACAGAGGATAAACTTGTCAAACACCATCTGAAGATATGATCAAAATTAATATTATCAATAACGTCATGTTGGACGTCTCTCTGATATTTGATTAGGGTTGGAGTATTTCTATGTAGTCTTCCTTTCCAAAATATGTAACACTTTGAGACATGGTGCTGTTAATCTGTAACCTCGGTCTGATGATTAGACAAACCTAGTTTGAGGACATTATACAAATGTCCTGCTGTGTATTCTTCAAAGCTATGAAGCTCAGCAATACTACCTAGTCTTTAAAGCTGTCACAGCCCAGAGAAGCCTGTGGAAGTATGAAAACTAATTGTAAAGTGTTGTCTAGAATTGGATTTTAGAACATAAAGAGGACATTGAGAAAAACTAATAATTGGAATAAAGTGTGAGGACAATCATTTTTTCTTGTATTAATCTTATAAAAATGGTTATGAAGTGACCATTTTCCAGAGTCAATTCTTCCATGTTTATTCATTAATGTATATTTTAATGCCATGTATGCATGCCTTGTCCAGTATATTTGTGTATTTGTTATTGTTGTGGAACATAATTTTTTATTTTTTTCAATGTTTAAGATATTGGTATTCTAGTAGTGTTCTGTTAGTTCCTGATTTGGTAGTGGGAAGCCTTTAAAAGCTCTTTCTTATGTCCTTTTGACATGCCTCAGCATTTGCTTGAGGACTTTCTTTCTGGAATACTGAGAGGTTCTAGGTTCATCTTGTAATGTTTGCCTCAGTCCTAGAACCCAGGACTCTGAAAAACCTTAGTTCCTTTCAGTGATCAATGAATACTATTATAAACCAAGATTTATCATTGTGTGACATGTAATTCTCCCTGATCCCTAGAGCATCCCTGTTTGTGTGACATACTGTTATTTAGTGTCATATTTAAAAAGTTGCTCTTTTTTCATAGAATTTTGATATTAAATTCCCTAAGGATCCATGTAAGTGGAGTGCAATTCCACTTAGGAATACTGTGCAATTTATATACCACATTTGTAAATTTGATGACAGTTTGCATTATGTACCCTCAGAGATGTACTTGTAAAATATCCAAATGACATCATGCATCTATCTTTATTTTCACAGCCTTTTTATAAGTAATATTTTAAAGGAAAATAGTGTTAGAAAGGTAAATTTAAGGAAGATGTCAGTAGTAAAAATTTTAAGTAAATATTTAGATTAATAAATTACTCAGTTTTCAATAAATATGTAATTATTTCATGATAGTCTTTGAATATTTGATATATGCCAGCTATTTGGATATTGAGACTATAATAAAAAAGTAAAAATGCTATGATCTGATTTGTCATAGAACTTTAACTAATCAGTTATTTATTTTGTGGTACTAGGGATCAAACCTGGGACCTTGTGCTTGACAAGTCATGCTTGTGCCACTGAGCTATCTCCTTGGCCCTATCAAGGAACTCTGATAATGTTATCAAATCTTTTGTATTTATTATGAAACAAAGAAATTATTTTAAAATCTTATACTTTATTTCTAAATTAAATTGTTTTCCTAATTACTATCAAAGACAATTTTAGTTTGTTGAATATTTAGAACAAATCAATAGAAATAAATCCTAACTATTGAAAAGTTTAGAATGAACATTTATTTTTTACCCATGTTTATTATTTTTAGATCTTATCTACACTTAAAGATACAGTTGTTGGCACTACTAGTTTAGTTTGTGAATGTAGAATAGCTAGAAGTATGTTATCCTTATTAAAACCTGAGTATAGAATGAATTGTTGTGTATTAGGATAGTAGTCTTCAAGTCTGAATTACAAATATTGTTATCATTTAGATATACATAATGATCACATTCCTCATAGTGAATTGAACCTGTAAAAATATATATCCTGATTTTTTTAATGTTTTAAGTAAATAGTAAATAAGTAAATAGCCTGGAAGTGTCTGGTAGCATTGTATTTTTTTATGTATGCTTCTGGTCCTGTTTCTTTGTAAAATAAAATAACTGAATAATTCACCACAAAATCTAGAAGAGATGGAAAGAATAAAGTTGGATTTTAAAATTGTCTGACTAGCACATCCTCCTTTGTATAAGGAGTCACTGCAGTCATTTTATAATTCTTTTTATATTATTACCCATAAATAAGGTAAAAAAGAATATTTAGCATATTATTAGTAGAAATCAGGGAAGATGATTAACCCTTAGTAGCATCAGTCCTCACATTTTCATGTTGTTGATCTCTCAATATCTCAATAATCCATAATAGTGCCTGGTAAGTAATGAACATTGAACATTAAAAAAGTTGAGGGGACCAGGGAGATGGCTCAGTAGAATAAGTGCTTGCCCGGCAAGTGTGAGGTCCTGAGTCCAATCCCTGGTAACTCAAAAAGAAAAGAAAAATATGCTTGAGTGAGTGAGCATATAAATATTTTCATGGCATACTCACTGTTACATAAAGTCTGTTCTCATAGCGATCCTACTGTTTACAGCTTCCCAAGAGCTGGGATTACAGGCATGTAACAGTAGGATCGCTATGAGTCTGATCTAGTAGTGAGACCCTCAACATCTTGTAGACTCTTCCCTAAAATACAAAAAATATATAAATAAATAAATAAAAATAAAGGATATGTCATTATTATCTCACAGCTCCATAGTGATTATTGAACCTGTATTATAAATTACCACTTGTCTTTTAAATTTTCTAAAAATGTTTTAGGATTTTTTCATCTCAAGTTTCAGTTAGATCATGTAATTCCTTGCTTCAAGGTAATCAAAAGTAGAAGTATTCTATCATCTAATACTCTAGCAGCAGATTTGATTCATTGGCTCAATTTGAGTAATTCTTCCCTCAGCTCAGTCCATTTTGCTTGATTTTCTTTTCTGTTTTTTTAAAAAGAAGAAGGAAAATTGTTTTTATTTGTAAATAACACTGTCATATATGTAGAAAAACCCAAGGAATCTAAAAGAAAATCAATCTATAATAATTAACAATAGCATTTAGCAATGTTACAGAGTATATTTAACATACAAAAGTCAATTGAGAGCAACTAAAACATTAAATATAAGAATTAATCTGACAAAGTATGTCCAAAAACTATAAAAAAACCCATACATTTCTGAGAGGGCTTCATTTTCTAATAGATTTAATTTTTAAAGTAGCAAAGAATGTGATTAAAAGTTAAGGAAATGTTCTAATGTGTCTTTGGATGTAAAGTAGTAAAGGACATAATTGTTATATGGAGATGGCTAAGATATTCTTAAAGTTTTAACTTTATTTCCTTAGATCACAGCACAAATTATACTTGTTTATGTTTGAAGTGTGTGATGTAAAAAAAATTGCATATATCTAACTACCTTT
Source organism: Ctenomys sociabilis (assembly GCA_004027165.1). Lineage (NCBI taxonomy): Eukaryota > Metazoa > Chordata > Mammalia > Rodentia > Ctenomyidae > Ctenomys > Ctenomys sociabilis. The sequence continues at coordinate 5,397 of PVKA01002862.1, forward strand.
TTTTTAAAAAAAAAACAAAAACATTTACCTTACCTGGCAAGTGTAGAGTTCCGAGTCATTCCCTGGTCCTGCAAAAAAAAAAAAAATTTACTTGAGACAGTATGGTGTGGTAATTGATATGACATCAGAAGCAGTGTGTATTTAGTAGACCAGAATGACGGGCATTGAAAGAATGACCCTAGTGTTACACATTGCTATCTTTAGTGTAGTTGTTTAGTTTATAGCATATATAGTAAGTCAGGGTAAGAATACTGCCAGTTAACTGCTAGTTTCAAAAACCTGTTGAAGATTCTCAGGATCATTGCCTTAACCATCTTGTGCATATAAATATATGGTTTTGCCACTGTCATGTTTCCCAGCTTTTTTCCTTACCCTCTCTTCATTATTTAATCCTTAAGTTCTCACTTTCCTTGTAATTGTGTTATACCTTTCTATTTTTATTTCTTTTGAGTTCTTCACTGCAGAGACTATATGATATTTATGCATGTGGGTCTGGTTTATTTCACTTATGAGCATATTTTCAAGTGGTATCCATTTATATACAAAGGCTTTGAGTCTATCATTCTTTATAGCTGAGTAATACTCCATTGTATGACAATACCACATATTTTTTCACCCATTCCTCAGGTGATGAGCATTTTGGTTGTTTCCAAGGTTTAGCTATCAACTGCTACAAATATAGGTGCACACATATCACTATGATAATATGTTTTCAGTTCCTCTGGAAAATTCCCAGTTACAGGGAGAGTGGTTTGAATGGGATTTCCAGTCCTAGCTTTTTAAGGAGTCTCCTCACTGATTTCCATAATGGTCGCACCAGTCTACATTCCCAGCAGCAGTGCAGAAAGGTTCCTTTTTCCCAATAGCCTCTCCAACATTTGTTGGTTGATTTGTTTATGATAGCCATTCTTTCAGGGATGAGATGGTATCTCATTGTTGTTGTAATTTGCATTTCATGGATGGCTGGTGATGTGGAGCATTTTTTTATATAGTTATTTGCTTCTTTAAATTTGTCCTCTGAGAAGTTTGTGTTCATCTTGGATGCCCATTTCTTGATTGGGTCTTTAAATTTTGGGGTCCTAATGTTTTTTAGTTCTTTATAAATTCTAGAGAGCAGACCTTGACTGAGTGAGTGCTTATTAGTTAAGATTTTTTTTCCAAATTTGTGGGTTGTCTTTTCACTTTGTTGGTAATTTCTTTTGACATGCAAAACTTCTCAATAAGAGGAGCTCTCAGTTATTAATTTTTTCAAGTATTACCTGTGCAATTTGATTTTTGTTCATGAGCTATATGCCTACCCCTATGTCTTCAAGAGTTCCTCTAACTTTCTCTTCCAGGAGATTGAGTGTTTCTGTTTTAATGTTTAGATCTTTAATCCATTTTGACTTTAGCTTAGTGCATGGTGATAGACCTGTGTCAAGTTTTAGTTTTTGGCATGTAGAGAGCAAGTTTTTCCAGCACCATTTGTTAAAGAGCCTGTCTTCTAGTAAACATGTTTGGTCCCTTTGTTGAAGATAAGGTGACTAAGTGTGTTTGTAGAGGCTTCTGTATCTTCTAATCTAGTCCATTGATCCTCAGCTTTATTTTGTTGCCAATATCATGCTGATTTTATCATAGTAGCTTCCTAGTATAATTTTAAGTCAGGAAATGTAGTGCCTCCTGCCTTGTCTTTGTTGCCCAGGATTGCCTTTGCTATTCTAGGTCTTTTCTGGTTCCAAATAAATTTGAGGAATGATTTCTCTAGGTCCGTGAAGTGTATTGGTTGTATTTTAATAAGGATTACATATCTCTACAGCAATTTTGGGAGTATGGCCATCTTCACAATGTTGGTTCTTCCTATCCAGTAGCAGGGAATATCTTTCTATATTCTGAAATCCGCTATGATCTCTTTTTTTCAGAATACTGTAATTTTCATTGACTAGATCTTTGAATTCTTTAGTTAGATTAATTCCAAATATTTTGTTTTCTGTGATGCTATTTTAAAAGGTATTTTTTCTATAGTTTCTCTCTCTGTGTGTTTGTTGACTGTGTACAGGTATGGTGTTGACTTATGGGTATTGACTTTGTATCGTGCTATGCAACTGAATTTGTACATTAATACTAGTAGCTTCTTGGTGGAGTTTTTTTAGGTCTTCCAAGTAAAGTATCATGTCTTCTGCAAATAATGGTAGTTTAACTTCTTCTTTCCCTATTCTTATTCCTTTTGTAACTCTCTCTTGTCTAATGGCTCTAGCTAATGAAGGAATTATGTTCTTTGGTGACCTAAAGTACCAGTGTAATCTACAACTGAGAATGCTATTATGTTTTATTCAGCCCTCCTCAAGTTTTCTTGGTCTTTTTATGTTATTCTGGTCAAGTATATTTGATCTTAAATATACATAGTGTATTTGTGTGTTTTGTATATTTTGTTGGGTGGTCTTGTACATAATATTCAATACCGAAGTAGAAACTCTGTATGATCTCATTATCCAAGTAGGAAGCCAAGATAATGATATTATCTTTTAGTCAAAGAAATGTTTTCCATGTTGTTTCTTATTGATCAACAGATACGGTCTTGGTGTTATTACTTGTTTTGCCCTATAAGCAGTCATTTATCATTAATGAGACCAGAATTACAAGATAATTTCTAACCTGTCACATTTTCTGATCATTTAAAACTTAACCATTATGAATTGAAACATACTAAATTGATAAAGAAGGAGAAATACACTTGGAATATAATTATATACATTACCTTCTACTATGGTTTTGCATACTAAGCACTGAATATTTAAATACTAGCTTATGTATTCATAAAATAATTTTATAGGAAAATAGTTGTAGAATATCATGATGATAATATACTTCTGAATTAATGAATATTTCTTTTAGATCCTAAACATATTTGAAAAAGTTTTACATGGTGTAGATTCTCTTTTCTGAATCTTTTTTCTGATTCTGTCTGCATAGAAACTCCTTTTTAAAGTAAAAGCCAACAGTCTTTCAAAATGAAATCACTTTGCTCTATAAGAACAATTCAACTACTTTTAAAATATAGTGAAAGTAGTCATCTTGTATAATTTATATAAAATACATTTTAGCTGATCAACATTATTTTTGAAAAGTTAAACAACTTTTCAAAGTTTATGTAACTTTAATATACTCTTTCTGTACATATTTATTAACCCCCTATTAATATGTATGTCATTCTGCTAGGAATTTAGCTAAATGTGCTGTAAGGAAATTCGCTATTGTCCTATAATTATCCCAGGTCCATTTGTATATCCATCCTGTGTACAGTGTGGCTGGTTTGAGAGCCTGAGCCAACCTCCCAGGACAGTCAAGATCACTGGCGTTCTCAGGTTCTTTCTCTGATCCTGTCCATTGATTCCCACCCTGATGTTGTTTCTTAATTCTCTTGGAGAGCAGAGTATCCCTAGAATGAGTGCTGACTTTTTCATGTTTTGCCCCACAAAGTTTTTTTGTGTTTCAGCAGTGAAAGTTTGAGTGACAAATGAGTGCTCCTTGTTGTTATCTTAACAAAATGAATGTTGACAAATTAATACTTTACAAATTTTCAAAATTGCTCAGCCAATACAGTACTTTCTAAATGGACAAAAGTGGTAGCATGACCCTTAATATGATAAAATATTTGGGAAAAAATCTTTGAAATGACTTAAGCATCACTGTAAATGAAAACATATTAAAATATTAAATTTTAGCTATTTTTGTAATGGGATAGGACCACCCTGTGAAGTTAGTTTAAAAATTAAAAAAAAAACTTTTCCTGCTTTAAATGTTGCTAACAGGAATGTAATTACCGAATATATTTCAGATTCTGTTCATTAGAAGAATATAGTCATATGTATTTAGTGCAAGAAGAGTGTTTAAATATATATAATTGGTAAGTAGGTTAGCTTTAAAATTTAGACAACACCATACTTTTGGTGAATTGACTTGTCCAGCTTTCTCAAGTAGCACATTTACAATGTGAAATGCTTTTGTAGTGAATTTTTTCTTTGGAGTTGCTAAACTGGACTGTTTAATTGAAGTTTTAAAGGCCTATTTTCCTCATTTGTGCAAAAAACAGATAATAGTATCTAACTCATACAGTTGTTGAGGGAATACAATGAGATCTTCACATAGTAGTTCCACAGTGATAAACATTCCAAAACAGAGGATATACTTTGTAAGAGCTTTCTTAGATTTAAATAAATTCTTTAAAAACCTCTAAATACCACCAAGTCACTCATAGTAGTATATTTTATTTTCTTAGTAGTCTACATAGAGGAAGTGGTAATTAGAATCTTGATCACTCTTAACATTTTTCTTCCACTTTCCCATTGTGATAGTATGTAGATGTTTAAAAGATAAATTATTATTGTTGATTTCTTTTATCTTTTGCTGTTGAGTTAGACATTTTATCTGTAGTTCCTTTGGAAAATGACCATAGACAAGCTGGTTCCCATCTCGTTCTACAGATAGCTCATCATGCTGGATGTGCACTATGGCAAAGGGCAGAAACACTGTAGACTGACAGGACAGTTGGTGGCTAGGAGGTGGTGTTCATGACAGAGATAGAATACAGATAGCTTGAGGAGAGCAGAGGGACTATTGATTACTGCATACTGACACTTTTGGAGAAGAACTCAATGTACTTTTCCTTTGGGGAAAAAAAACCCCTTCCATTATGGTAATGCTTTTTTCTTTTTTCTCTTTTTTTTTTTTGGTGCAGAGTCTCACTATGCATGCAGCCCATTCCTCAAGACTGCATAGTATGAACATGTACTGCAATTGAGTAAAGCATATATTTTTCTTATTATCCATTTCATTAAAAAAAAACAAACTTGTATTTAGGATAGGGAGACTATAAATAACTGTTTAAGACATCTTACTCACTGGTGTGAGTTTAAAAATAACAAAATATAAACTGTTTATAAAGTCCCAAATTATTAATGTAAATGTATTTGTGTGCTTAAAGTAAAATTTTAATTTTCAGTTTTGCTATATCATTTATTTAGAAAGTTATAGCTATTGAAGGAAGAAATTCATTTTGGTCCTGGAGTTGATGAATTTAGAAGAGCTATATTTTAATCCTTGATTCCCTGAGGATTTTCTTTCACAATACCTTTCTCCTTTAAGTCCCTAAAACTACAGTCCTTTTGAATGAATAGGGGCTATTTTATACACCACCCTGCTCCCAATCCAATTAAGAGTTCCATAATAGATGGATTACGGAAAGTTTACTTCTTAGTAGAAATAAAGCTTTAGAAAAATGGTGCCAGATAGCAAGAGGGAATGTGAGGGAAAGCGGAGAAAATTAAGGAGATAATGGTCAGTAATCTTTAACTTGTCTGATGTTTGCGCTGCTCACAGTATAGCAGACTTTTAGAATAAGGGTAACAATGCTTCAGATTCTTTAACCATTTTGTTGCTGAAGTTTGGCTGTCTTTTCAATTTTCTTCACTTTTGCTTTTGTTATCTGCATCTTGGACAAATATGTCTAATCCTTTACTTCAAGTGTCTGTGTGTTTTGTTGCATTTTCTTTTTTCTTTTCCCCTTTTTAGTGGGAGTGATAGTGTTGGAAGGAGGTAAGGGGATGGAAAAGTTAATCTGGGTAACAATCTGCTTGCATAATTTATGAAAATAACCTTAGAACAATGAGTAACTTTAAGTGTATGTATTTGTTATATGTGTATATTTTAGAAATTAAAGAAGTAGCTTATGTTTTTAAATAAGGCTTTTGGTAAATTTTTTAAACCTTACATATAAAACTAGTAGACAGTTAAGCACAGTGATTTCCTTAGTCAAAATTTAAAGCAACAAAATTAAAATTTCATAATTAATTTTTTGTTTAAAAATAAATATGATCTCCTTATAGGTTGCATTTTCCCTTGAAATTTCTCACTGTAAACATAAAATTTCCCTTTTGCTTATTGTTTGTTTCTTCTATGATCCACACATATTAACACTAGTGTAGAAGGCCAACTAGAGAAATTGTGTTATTCTGTTACATCACTTTTGGAACCTTTGTGTGAAATCTTTGCAAGCCAATAAAACAAGCAGTAGTAATTTTTTTTTTTTTTTTAAGATTTCACTATGTTGTTATTCCCAAAGTATCTGTAGAAGTTTTCTTTTCCAAGGATAGTGGATTGTGGTAAGTCTAAATGTTTAATGACTCTCTATGTTAAAGGCTGTACTTATCTTCCAATTAACCCCAAGACCACGATGGCATTTTTGTAAATCCACAGAAGTATTTTGAGTGAGGCCTAAAGGGTAAGCTGCAGGCAGCCTGTGAAAAATGTAAAAAGACTAACCTGCTAACAAACCCTGTGCAATGGACAAAGAAAGTTTAATCCGTATTATGGTAAATGCAGGCTTAGTGTCCCAAAAGGGCTTTGCAGAGTGGTGCAAAACAAAGAAGGGGCAACACTAATAAAATCCAGTGCTTTTATTTTTATACACAAAATTGTTGCAAAAGGAAAACTGATAATGGCATTAAGAAAAGGTTTGAATAGTGGTTTTAAATATGATACTAAACATTGTATTTGTTCACCAATTGAATGCAGTTTGTTGTACATAAAGAAGCTAAAAGTAACATGTGCTGTGTGGCTGTTAATATTACTAAAGAAACTGTTAGTTGAATAGTATATTTCAGAGCTTCAGTTCAAAGTCAGAATATTGCATAACATTCCTTTTGCACAAGATACAAATACTCCTTGTATATGAAAGTGGGGGTTAAAAAAGGCTTGTTCAAGCTTCACTACAGTAATTTATTACTACGTGCCTTCAGAGTTTTGTGAGAAGCATATGCTCATTATGATAATGCCTGTAATTTTAAAATCATATAGCCCAAGTAACTAGAGAAAAAAAATACCTTTTCCCTTGCTTCAGCAGGATTATTCCTGAATTTTGGGAAGTTTAAATTTGATATCTTGAGTAGGTAACAGAATCATAAATACCCAAGTTGAGGCAAAAGAACTCATTTTCATCATTCAGTCACATTTTAAAATGGTCACCTTTTTCTGAGACCTGGGATAAATTCCAATCTAAAACTTATTTTCTTTTAACCTTAGCCCCATTTCTGAAATAAAACAGAGTTTCTTCACTATTATTTTGATCACAGTAAGTCTAATAAGTTAGATTTACTTGTAATTCTAATTTAAAAATAAGAGATGTAGAAATTGTATCACATGTTCTTGTTCACTATCTGTATTAGATTGAATTAGATTGAAAGCCTTTTTAAAATAATGTGCTAAGGTTTTTATTTTTATAAAGATTATGTGTGTGTTCTCACAAAAATAAGTGAATCACTGATGAGGATTTTGAAGTACAGTAAGCAAAAATTAATGATAATTTAATTAATATTAATGCAGGTTTTACAAAGGATGAGGCTAGTCAAGATTTTCTGAGATTGTATTAAGACAATCTTAGCATGTTAACACTTTATGATTAGTTTTTACATTTCTTTTGACCATATAATTTTTATTTACTTATAAAGTGTATTTTAATCTACACATAAACCAAAATTTTGTAAATTATTCATAAGCATTTTTAGCTGAGATTAATTAGATTTAATAATACAAATGTTAACAGTTCCTTTTAATATGAAATGCTTCACAATTTTTAAGAGTGTTTACAAGCTTAATTTCAGTAGTGTGTCCCCTGAAGTCTGTGAGGCAGGTATTAATATCTCCTATTTTACAGATGAACAAATTGAGACTTCCTGTGTTTAATCACCTCTGGAAGATCACAATAAGTAACAAGTGCTTCAATTTCCCCTCATATCTAGGTTCTGACTCTGAATTCACCCTCTTTCCTTCCTTCATATCAGCTTGAATATGATGTTTAACTATGTCACAGTTTCTTCACTTTGAGGGAGTTCTGAGAATATTTTATAATTATTTTATAATCATAAGTCATTTATATAATGAAAGAGACTATAATACAAATGAACATTATTATACATGTGAGCGCTGCTTTGACTTAATACTCCTGAGCGCAGTTTTTAGAAATCGAATGAAGATCATTTGATTTGCATGCTCATATGTGAAAACCCCAAGAATCAGCAAGACAGATGTGTGTTTTCCTAATGTCACAGAGTTTAGGTTGCAGTGGTGGTGAACAATGAGCAATTCAAGTGCATCATAGTAAATGCTCTGGTAGGAGAGCATCAAGTGGTGTGGAAGTGAATATCTGGCCCCTGCTATATTTTTGGAGGCTAAGAGAAGGGATCATTGAGGCAATGATATTTGAATGTGTACTGAAGCATGAGTAGCCATCTCCTGAATAACCAGGGAAGATTAGAGAAGTAGGCCACGTTAAGAGAGAGCCTGCTCATAATTCTTGAAAAGAATTATGATATGGTTGGAGCATAGGGTATAGAGAGCTGTTTGGAGGGTGGGTGGGTAGGTAGACAAATGCCAGTTAAAGAAATTGAGAATATTCTAACCACAGTTAGAGACCAGTAAAGAGTATTGAGTTGATAATTAACCCATTCAGATCTGTTTATTTAAAAGTATATATTGGGGATCATATTTATATTTTAAGAAGACTCCTTTACAGGCTTTATCACATGTCTTTAAATCATAATGTATCTACATGTAGATATATGGAAATTCTTTCATTTTTTTATGTATTTGGTACAGGGTCTACAGGGTGTTCAGGGTCTCACTATGTAGATTGGACTCATAGTGATCTTCTGTTTTGAGCCTCCCAAGCCCTGAGGCTACAGGCGTGCACCACCATGCCCAGTCTCAATTGCCATCTCAGTGCACCCTTGGGGTAGGGCCAGCAGCGTACACAGGGGATCAAACCCCAGCTTCTGCTCTCTGCCTAAGCAGGCACTTTAGTCTGCTGAGCTATCTGGCCAGCCCTGGAAACATTTTTATTTGTGCTTTGAGTATATAAATGACCAGTATTTACTCAGGTACTCTGGTATAAAATACTATACTTTAAAAGATTTGGGAATGCCTTATGGATGTGACTGTCTCACATACTTGCTAACTAAGGAATTGGTTATTTCTAGTGTTGCTTCTGATGAAAATCCTGTCTAGAGGAATCTTCATAGATATAAATAACCATATAGCCCTATTCTAGAGTTGATCCATTTTCATATAGTTCTTCCTTTGAGTTGATATGTCAAATCATAGTTCACTAATATCTAATTCAGAAAATTAATTTGCTATGCAAAGTTTGTGTAATCCTGTAAAAATCATTATTGCTTCTTAGGCTTCAAGATAATGGCTACTGCAAAAGGGTAGTGAATCATTTTATCAACTACCTATTTAAACAAAGTAAAACAGGTAGGATATGGCAGTTTCAGTTCACATAGCTGGCTGCGGATCAAATCTCCTTTTTTGAGTGTGAATCATTATTCTTAGTCATTAAACAAATTGAGGATGTATTCCCTAGTGCTAGCTGCCTGCTGGAAACAAGATACAGGAGTCCAATGTGTACACAGAGATAAGAATGACATGTAATTTGGGTTAGAATTTGACTATTAATTGTGTATAAAGCTGTGGCCTTTTCAAGTCCAAATACTTGGCAGGGTTGTTAATTGAGGAAAAGAAAGGAAGTTTGAATGAAATTACATATAGGAAAGATAGATATTTACATAATTAGTGAAGCCTCTAATGTTATTTCAATTTTTTTTTTTTTTTTTTTTTTTTTTTTTTTTTTTTTTTTTTTTTTTTGAGGAGCAGAATAGTTTGAAGGCACTTAGACTTTTGGCTGTAAAGAGAGCAATTTGCATTTTTATGCTTCTATGATAAGACTCAACACACATTCTTTTGGTTTAAATTTTTAATATTATCAGGGTACTTTGCTGTTCTTAAAGTTTGCTGTAAAACTTACAAAATTATTTGATGTGACAACTGATAGATCTTTATCAAGTTCATAATTTTCATTGAATAGAAATTTTGAAACAACTAGATTCCTTTAAATTACTGTTTTTCGAGTTAGTATTCTGAATATGTGTGTGTACTGGGAATAGAACCCAGGGCCTCATGCATGCTCAGTCCATGCCATTTCTTTTACTCACTATTTCCAGCTTCCTGGATTGGTCTTTGATGAACTGATGCTATTGTTTCAGGAAGCAAGAGGTGGCTTTACATCTATAACTCACCTCTACTATTTTCTTCTGTCTGGCTGCAGAAAATAAATCAGTATTAACTTTTTGAAGTAAGAAAATATGGTTAAAAATCATGCTTAGTGCTTGTGGTCTATACAGGACAAAGTTTGCATCAAATGTGTAGCATTCAGCTCAGTGTCTGATAAATGGTAGATACTTAAAGAATATATCTCAAGTGATGTAAAAGATAATAATGCTGAGAAGAATAATGTAACACATGATATGCTAATATTTTGTACACATGGTAACTCATTTTTAATACTGATTCGTATATTTTACACATAAAACAATACTATACACATGTTATTTATGTATATATATATATACATATATACTATAAGTATATATGTATATATATATGAGACAGTGTTGTACTACATTTGTTTATATTTTCTTTTTCCCTTTAAAATTTTTAACTGGTGCATGAAAACATAAAAGTTGTAGGCCTGACACAACTGTTGTGAAACACTTATATCATGTTAAGCATTGCCATTGCCTTAATTATTTGTTATTTCTTTATGATGAAAACATTCAAAATCTCCTCTTTAATTTTTTTTTAATGAATAGCATATTATTGTTATATGTAGTAGTACAATAAATTTCCTTGCTACTGTCACTTTGCTTATTCATCCATTGGCCTCTAGGAATGATCATTCTGTCAACATCTATGATATTTTTTACAACTATTATTGTTGCTGTAAGCTGAAGGAACTTAAGATGAAAAAAAAAATGCAGATTTTGCCTAAGACTGTAAAGACAGTTTTTAACCCAGGCAGTGTGGATTCCAGAATCCTTGCACAACACTGGTTGTGTTGCCTCTGGGAATTGAGATGTTGCGCAATGAACAGGGATCTAGCAGCAACTTTGTGTGACAAAGTTGTTTGAGATTTATTTCAAAAGTAAAAGACTGAAAGCACTATGAATTGTAGGATACCACTCTAAAAAGTAGTGCATGGTTCAGGCATAAAATAATATATTCTGTAGCTTCATTGTACAGAATGTCACTAAGTAGCATAAAAGGTTTAACTTTTAAAATTGAGTCCCTTTACAAAATTATTTATTACATTTCTGGTGTACTTTCGTCCTTTAGATATTGTTCAGAGAGTAACAATATCTATTTGCTATTAACTTAAGACTTGTAGAAGGTGATTTGAATAGTTTGAAAACTATTTTGAGGAAACTGATAGACATAGACATTCCCAGCTAAAGTGCCTCCCCACCCTGAAAATTTCTCCTAACTTTCCTTGAGGATTGGTTTGGATATTAAATGTATATCTTTTTTTGCCAGTAAGAAGAAAGTGCAGGTTATTGGGATGGGAATCTTGGAAGCCAGAACTGTATAGGTGAACCTGACTCAGCACAGGGGTGCTTTTAGCTCCCACTTCCTTCCTGGAGCTTAAGCATAATACTAACAACCTAAGAAGAAATAATTGGTGACCATTAGATTATTTTTGGGTTATCTTTGTCACTTGAAAAGTAAGAAAAAGTTTCTAGTATGCTTAAAATACTTTGCAGTTGGCTTTTTGTTACTCATAGCCAAATTTAACCTTTTGCTAATGGGACCGACTTCTGAAGGATAACAGAATGATTCCTACTGTTTTATGTTAGCCATTATAAAATTCATAGTCAAAATCAGAAAAGTTATTAATAGTATATCCATACGGTTAAACTTTTTAAGGCAACAAAGTAACTTTAAATTTTGGTTTTATGCTGACAAGTTTCTAAGCAGGATATTATTTAAAGTAAACCTAGCTAAAATAAAGTCTCTCTTAGTAGCCTCTGTGATTATATTTTTTGCTAGATATTTGCACCAAATAATACAACTCATGTATATTACTATATTGGGTAATAGCCATATTTTAAAAAGTGCTGAAAGAAAAGTCCTTTAAGAAATCACAAATGAAAAAGCAGCATAAATGGTATTCTTATTAAGGGATGTATGGCAAACATTTTTATAATTAGTTTTTGTTGAACCACTTGACAGCTACTAAATTAACAGAGTTTATAAAACTTGACAGCATGCCTCATTTTTTACAGCACTTCAAAATGTTCAGCATATTAACATAGCTAATCCTGAAATATAAGAATAATTCTGTTTTTTTTTTTCTTTTGTACTGGGGATCAAACTCAGGACCTTGCTCTGGTCATCTTATTGAAATATTCATTAAACATAGAATTGTTTGTGATACTTTTTTCAAGCAACAGGACAGTTAACAGAATACCCATCTCTGACAAAACTAAACAAAAAAAGGACATATAAATTAAGGACCATTTTGTATCTGTATATACAAAAATAGTTAGGATAGATATATAGCTAATTTCTCTTAATTCAATAAGAAGAAAAATTTGTACTAATAGTGTTTGTGCAGGATATCATGTCTGCATCTTGTGCTATGAATGACTACTACAAAGACAATAATATGTAATGTATTAATTGCAACTCTCCTACCAACCTGTTTTGAAACTGTCTCATTGCAATTTCTTTCTCAATAAAATTAAGAAAAAAAGAAAGAAATTACTTAATGAGTTTGCAGTGATTTAATTTAAAAGCTAGTATGCTCGCTGTGCTTCTACATAATTCTATGAGAGGCAAGATTTGCACTAATGGTGGTTGGGCAGGATATTAGTTGGCTTCTAGTACTACGGTCATCCACTAGGAAATAATTATTGAATTTTTGATATAATTCAGGTATAAAAAATAAGATAAGTAAACAGCTACACTCTGAATTCACTGATAAGAGATATCTGCTAAAATAATATCTGTAAATATAATATCATGTATGCACCTTGTACAATACCAAAACGTTATTAAAACAGTTTGCAATGTATTAATTTATCGAATTTGTATGGTTAAGGTGTCTTGAAACTGTCTGATTGACATTTGTATTTCAATAAAATAAAAAAAATAGCTAGTATGCTCAAGTAACATAAAAATATAACAATTAAATTATAAAAATAATTACCAAACATTAGAAAAACTTTATCAAAGCAATATTTGTAATATAGAGAAATACTTCATTCCCTTATATAGTGAACTGAAATTTAAAGTATCCTACTTTTGATTAAAAAATATAAAGTTTTCATTATTGGTAAAGTGATCATGGAGTCTTCTCAGCAACAATTTCTTTACTTTTCCATTATGAATTCTAGGATACAAATGTACCTCTAAGTTACTATTCTGTTAGCATACAGAGTGGTATTTATGTCAAATCAATTAATATGGAGTATTCTTGTATGTGTTGCTTTGTACTAACAATTGGCCATAGAATCACTGTCACCTCCATGTACTGTAACTATATAAATTATAATGTGCCCTTAAGTCTAACTTAATATTATGAATTTCCATGCATATTTATAAGAAAGTTAATGTTTATTTCAGTTCAAAGCTTCACTTCTAGGTTTATTTCATATTTTCCCTATTTTGAGAGGGATTGGAATTCATTTTTATCTGCATATGAACGATACTCTAAGCCCACAAAAAGTCAAATGAAAGAAAATACCTTAGAATAGCCCAACTTCGAAAGAGGGGCTTTAGGTGTAAAATATTGTTCGTGGCTATCATTTTATAAATGGTGAAATAGAGGTGCTGGTATATTGTTGACTTACCCATGACTAGAGGTAGTCTTGGTAGAGTTTCTTTTCTTTACTCTTTTTTTTTTTTTTTTTTTTTTTTTTTTTTTTTTTTTTTTTTTTTTTTTTTTTTTTTTTTTTTTGTGATACCCAGGATTGAACTCAAGACCCTGTGCTTGCCAGGCAAACACTTATTCTACTGAGCTATCTTACCAGCTCCTAGGTAGAGTTTCAATCCAAACATTTCAGGCTAGAAAAAATTCTAGATCTCCTGAATTATTAATTCAGTTCATTATTTTTAATGTTGGTAAAGTTGCTTTATACTCTCTTTAACTACTTTTTGAAACAGAGTTTTTTTGTGTTGCTCAGTGTGACCTCAAACTCCTGGGCTCAAGTGATCCTTCTGGTTTTGTGTCTGGAGTGGCTGGAAGTGTAGGCTGACCTGACACTATTGCACCCACTTGTTTTAAACTTTTAATTGAAATTTGCTGCCTTCTACATATTGCACATAATTGTACAACTCATTGATTTTTTTTGCAGAGTGGACAGACCCATTAAAACAGTAACCAGAATAGAAAATAAATCATTTCCAGCTCCAGAATCTACCTTTGAGCTCTAAAGTTAATACCAAAATTAAACTCAATCACTAGCACAGTGAAAGGCTGAAGGGCTTTTAAAGTATATTGGATACCTAGTGATATATTTCTAAATATTTTGTATATTTCTCCTAAATAATATATTTTCCTATGTAGAGCAAAATAGAATCACAAAGAATGTTTGTAATATTCCTCAAGTTTATATCATATCTAATCAAGATTTACATTTTCTTGTTCCACTAGGTCTTGTCATTGTATCTGGTATTTTGGCTTTTAAATCATTTTTCATTCTAGAAAATTTCTTTATTCATGACACTAGTTTGTTGAACAGAGCAACAGTGTATTTGTCCTATAGAACATCTTACCTTTTGCATTATCTTCTGTCCTTCTTTGTTTGGCCCGGGATCAAACCCAGGGCCTCTGCATACTACACATGTGCTGTCCCAGAGAGCTACCCCATCCCCAGCCCAGTCTCTAGTTAAGTGTAAAGGCTAGGTACATACACAGAATGTCAGATGAACTATTAAGTAGGTGATGTGTATCTCACACTGTACCGTGTGAGAGGAGAACCGTGATACCTGCTGACTCACCTTAGCTGTATAAAGTGCTAACTATATCACACTTGTGGATCCACAGGAGTAATAGTGGCATCATATGGGTAATTATAATGTGTAGTAATGTCTACCAGCACCTTAATCTTGAGAATGAAAGTATTTTTTACTATAAGATGTCTGTCTCTTCTTGGTCTGCTAGGTTATTCATGAAATAACATAATAAAGAAATTTAAATATTGAAAGATACTTTCTTCAACTTAGTCTTAAATGTTGAAGATAAATATAGTAGTTCCCTAATCTATACTCCAAAGCATTCACCACATAAAAAGAAAGTTCGACCACCTAGTTGGCTTATTAACCATTAATTTGGGAATCACTAGTTGTTTTTTTTGTGTGTGTATGTGTGGTGGAACTGGGGATTGAACTCAGGCCCTTGTGCTTTCCAGGGAAGCACTTATTTTACTGAGCCATCTTCCTGGCTCCCTACTAGCTTTCATATGAATCAAAATTTGTGGTTGTGCTGGGCATGCTGAGATGAGACTGGGCATGGTGATGCATGTCTGTAATCCCAGCACTTGGGAGGCTGAAAAACAGGAAAATCACTATGAATCTGATCTGTGTAGTGAGACCCTATAGAGCCTGTAATAAATAAAAATTTAAAAAGTTGCATTTGTTAAATGGGCAACATTAAATACATGAAATAATTTTTAAAAAGAAATAGGGTTTCATCAGTTCCAGTTCATCACAATTTTGAGAATTTTTATTATTGTTATTGGTGCTGGGAATCATACTCATGACCTCAGGCTTACTAGGCATGTGCTGTGCTGCTGAGCTATATCCCTAGCCCATCATAATTTTATTGCACTGGTTTATGTCAGCACTGAAGCAAAAACCTCTGCCACATTGGCTAGAGTTCTCATTAAGCAGCTGATGTGTCTGGATCCTCATTAAATTGATGCACTCATTTGCTTATAGACAGTGGCATCTGATATAGTTCAAGGATGTTTAGAGATTGAAGTCAAACTTTTCATATATTAAGTAGTGTTCAAATGTTAAAATCTCCACCTCTCCCCAAAAGTAGCACATATATTCAGTGAGAATAACATAAATATTGTGGCATGTTCTCATAGTATTTCTGAAAAGATGAAGTGTGTAAATGCTTTTAGGTTGTTGAGTGATGTAGTTCAGTAGTAATGCAAAAACCTGCCATGCTTGATGCCCTGGATTCCATTCTTGGCACAAGAAAGGAAAGAAAGGAGAAGAGAGGAAAGAAAAGCAGGGAAAGCAAAAGAAGAGAAGAGAGCATACACATACGTGTGCCAAATCAAACATTTTAAGCTTTTGTTATTGTAATGTTTTTCTTTGGTGTAGTTTATAGAAAGGAAGAATTATTCCTGGAGAGCATAATTATGAGATGGAAACTCATTAATAGGTGTCTTGACAACCTTCTATTGGGGCTGGGGGGGGGGGAGATGGCTCAATGGTATAGGCACTTCCCTGGCAAGCGCAAGGGCCTGAGTTCAATCCCCAGTTCCACCAAGAAAAAGAAAAAAAGAAAACCTTCTGTAACAGAAAACATGTCAAACCATACAGAAAGAATGTGGGCTTATTAGCACAGCGGATGATGTGTAGAACAAAGACTTAAAGCATATTCAAATGGAAATGTATATATTTTATGAGATACTTGCTCTTCATTGTGAAATACCGAGAACTTGAGTGAGCCTGTTAAATTTAGCTTTGTTATTATGTCATCTGTGCATTTTTTTTTCTTATTTTAGGGAAGAGTCTACAGGGAGTTCGGGGTCTCACTACTAGATGAGATTTTTAGTGATTCTCCTTTTTACAACCCCCCAAGTGCTGGCATTACATGTATGCACCACCATGCCCAGTCTCAATTTACCCCCAAGGGCAGGGCTAACATAGCAAGCCTGGGGATCAAACCTCTGGGTCATTTGGCCAGCCTCTGTACTTGTATTTTAAAATGAAACAATCTAATGGATATTTAAAAAAAGAAAACCAACCTTATGAGAAAATAGTATTAAAAATACATGGTTTTTTTTGTACACTAAAGAAATGTTTTGAACAGATAGTACAGTTTAGGGGCTTAAAGTTTGGTAGTGTTAATTTTTTTTTTCTGGTATTAGGGAACATTTTTCAGTATGTTAGAAGGTAATATCCAGTGATTTTTAGTTATTTGGTTAAGTTTTCCAATATTTGCTGTGTGGATTTTAACATATCCTTTTACAAATAGATGAGATATCTACACAGAGTAATACAAAACCCTTCCTTCCCTGAAAAGATAGCTGTTCATTCAGCTAGAATTTTGAAGACTGTGTTGAAATCCAGTTTAACAATTAACTGTTGTGATGTATATAAATTTTTTTGTTTAATTTTAGAAGTTACTTTTGCTTTTCTCTTTTCAAAAAGTCTGATTACATGTATCTTTTTTCCATTTAGAGGCTGTAGTTTTACAATCTTAGCCCATTGTGATTTTCTATTTTATGTATATCGCCATTCTTTGTATTTTATTTGACAGTTATGGACTTCTTTACTAATAGAGCTTGCGTTTCAAGATAAGGTTCCATGTAAACAAATTAACTTTTAAAACTAGAGAGCAATTTCATTTGTAATAATGTACCAATTCATAAATTATCACTAGTGTTTCTTTAAAAGATAAATGACCCATTGCATAACACTTATTATTAGGTAGTCTAGATGTCTTTGTGCTCTTGAAGATAAGGTTCTGGTATTATTATACTCCAATAAAATTAGTTAACATTTTAGTATTATCAATAAAAGAACATTTGAATATATTTAATAACCAAACTGAGAAATACTTAATTTCAGTTGTCTGTAGCAATATAACACAAATTCTCCTGTAAAACAAATTGCACTTTTGGAATATATTTTAATGTATATCCAACAAAGGAGAAAATGAAGTGATTGAAGTTCAATTTGTAGCATGTTATTAACCATTTCCGCTTGACTAGATGAGTAAAAGGATAATGGATGAGGATTTTATTATTACCTTTCTGCTAAAATGAAGTGGTATAAAAGATAAGGTGATGAGATTAATGAACATAAGGAGAAAGAGTAATCAATCAATCTCCAGGAGGAGGATTGAAGTGACAGAATCCCAGAAGATTTGTTAGAACATTCCACTTAAAAAGTGAACTTTATTTTTCATTTTTCACTGAACTATTGAAAATTAACAGTTGTGGTTGCTAAACTGAGCTAAAACTAACAAGATGATATTTAATCAAATGTACATGAAGTTTTGTATTAAGGTTTAAGTGATGCACATTGTAGAAAACTGGCACACAAGCTGAGCGCTTTGAATTTATCTTATATTTATTATCAGAATCTAAACTAGGTCCTGTTAGGTAACATTTGCAGCACCAAATCCTCTTAGTTTCATAGGTTTTATACTCTTTGGAGAGTCCAGAAAAACAAAATGGTTCTGTGGATGTTGATTTCATGATACTATTTATTGTGCCTATTCATGCATTAATGAATTCACTCCAAATTTGTTGAGTGTCTGCTGTACACCAGGAACTTTATTCTAAGCATTAAAAATATACCAGTGGAGAAATATTAGCAGTATTCTCTCTCCTAGAGCTTGTAGTATAGTGGGGATTGGTACACATACAAACAAGAATGTAGGACATATGATGATCATTATCAAGGAGGAAAATGAAGCAGTAATGCCTTCCAATGTTGTACTTATCAGAAGAGGTTTCAGTGAGGCCAGGGAAGAAGCTATGGGAGCTGCTTTTAGAAAGATCATTGGAAGCAGAGGCATGACTACTTGGAAAGGCCTAGGAGGAGGAATATGGTAGAATAGCTAGGAAGCATGGTTTCCTGAAAAGTTAGTGATGTGAGATGGAGATGCACAAAAATATGGAAAAGATAAAAAATTATGACATAATGTAAGGCAGATTATTTTGATTCTTTAGGGAAAATTGTTCATGCAATACTCAAATGTTCATTGAGTAATTTGAATAATACAAGATTTATCTACCTCTTACCATGCATCTGGGTAAACAACCAGATTTCAGGTGTGTTGATTCTTCCCCAGAACCTGCAACATGTTAGAAAGCTTGCACACTGCATTTCTCTCTAGGGCTCACAGAGAAGGCCAATTAGGCCTCAGTTCTAGCAAGGCCTCATTAATAACAAATCCAGTTTCCTGATTATGTCATATATATCTTGATAGTCAGATTTTTCCTCCTTTCTTACTGATTCATTTCCCAGACCATTTTTTTCCTTTTTTTCCCTCCGTTTTTCTTGGTTTTTTTTAAGCGCTATTGTACCTTCATAGAGAACATCTACCTTGAATAACCTTTATCCTCTATATATTATGGACAGCTCTCTTGTCATTTTCTACATTAATATGAATGCTGCAGAGAATCTGCCATCTCCCCTAATAGGAATTTCTCCTTATATAAAAATAATCTTTCAAATACTAAGACATTAAATATCAATTCGTATATTAATCCCTACATTATCTAATGCAAAAGTTATAAAATAACATGATGTCCAAGACTAGTTTTTCAATTTGTTTTGTTGTGCTAGGCAATGAACTGAGAGTCTCACCTATGCAAGTATATAGGACCACTAATATACATTCCCAACTCCACTATTTCCCGTTATTTTGCAGCTTTCTTTATTTTGTGTTTGTTTTTAATCCTTTATTTTCCTTGTTGTTCTGTGCTAAATAAACCTTTTATAAAAATCTTTTATTTTTAACAAAATAAGACATTAGTAAAATGTGTGATTCATGTGAAAAGCTCTTTATTCCCAAAATGCATTCATTTGCCCTGTCTCTTGACCCACTTCTCTTAGATAGTCTTCCTGCCTTGTAATGAAAGTATGGGTTTATGCCCCTAATTTAAAAAGATTATCAACTTTAAACATTATATATATACTTCTTTTGTGGAAGTTAAGAAATGTTGTTCTTTATCATAAGCTCACACAATTTCCTCTGTGACCTATAGTTATTTCACAAGGCTAATTAAATCGAAACTGTGTTTACATTATAGTGACTATGTAAATACTGATAATTTTGGAACATCAGTGGATCCACAGCTTCTATATTTTTAGCAGAATTCATGAAATAGAGTTAAGTCAGGAAAATAGCAAGTATGTAATTATTAAAGAAGGGCATTAAATACATGGTATCAGATACTGATGCAATCACAAGAAACCATAGTTGATTTTCAGGAAATATGAAAGTACTGAAATTGTCACTGAACCCCAGCTTCTATATTGGTTGTCTCTGTTACTTGGAAGCTTCTCCTGCCTTGGGTATCCATGGAGCACAGTGGCTTCTCATTTTCCTCTGCACCTAAATCTTCTACAAATGCTTTTATTGTGGACCCTAAATTTAAAAAAAAAAAGTCTCTGGCAAGGGATTTAGGAAACACAGTTAATAACTTCTCATTTCTTCTATGTTAAATGGAGCTTAGAAAACAGGGATGGCCCCAAGACTAAGCATACAAATTCCAGTGCAGTTCAGTTGTCCACCATTCTTCCGCTGTAACAGAAGATCATTTGATTTTTATGTGTATCTCATGCTGTCAGTGAAGGAGTTATGTTGCCTTGGGTTTTGCTTTGTAGATCCTTCACTACTATTCCCCAGTCTTCCTACTCCTTGATTGGTCATGCCCATCTATTAACCTCCCAAGAGGTGCATAGATGTAATTTTTTAAGGCTTTCTTCATGCTTCATTGATAGCTTATGTCTTAGTTACTCTTATCTTGTTGTTGGGAAAAATACCCAACACCCAAAATGAAAGAAGGAAAAGTTTATTTAGCTCACAGTTACTGGAAGTTTCAGTCCATATTAAGCTGGCTCTAGCCGGGAGATGGCTCAGTAGGATAAGCGCTTGCCTGGCAAGTGCAAGGGCCTGAGTTCAATCCCTGGTTCCAGAAAAAAAAAAAAAAAAAAAGAAAAAAAAATCTGTCATATTAAGCTGGCTCCAAGGCTGAGTGGCACAAGGCAGAGAACAACCTTAAAGGGAGTAGTAGCAGCAGATCAAGCAGCTATAGTCTCTTCCCACCTTACATTGTAGTGCAAATTACCTGCCTCAGGGCAGGTGCAGCATCCACACCCACAACAATCAATTACAAATTCCAGAAGCCACCCAAGGCTGCAAGAGGCTTTGAGGGGACACATAGACACAAACCATAACAGCTTGGATATAGAACTTAGGTTGAATATCAGGTTATATAACCTTTAGAGTTGAAAATTGTGTTCTGAGTTCATTCATTGCTTCACTCAGGCCCAGAGCTTTCAGGTACAGAGAAGGAGCTGTCTGAGATTAGTTTTTAAATGAACTGGGAGTATGTCTAGAAACACAGAATGGAAAATCCACTGTGCATTGAGAACATAAATCTTCCTGGAAATCACCAAGTAGCTCTCATGTCATTGTAAAGAAGGTCCTGATGCCAATATTACTGGATCAAGGTATAAGTGGAAAGACAAGAGGAGATAAAGGCATTAATGGAGACAGACACAAAATGTGCTAGATTGTATAGGATAAATGAGTTTCAAAATTGTGTGTGTGTGGTATATATGTATAATATACAGATATATGTGTATATATGAATATATTTATATGGAAAGGAGAAATTCTTGATTAAAAACGTGAAAATATTAAAGTGGATTTAATTTGTAGTTTGGAAACATTTAAATATAAAATGTATTTTGAGATATCAAGAGGTCCTTTATACAGACTTATCAAAACTATCTTTTATACAGAGATAATTTAAAGAAATTTTATTTTGTTATGTGATAATGAGATGTTAATTAATATGAAAAAAATTATCTGTTACAGATCTAAGGTCTTTATGAATGAAAAGTGAGTATCTTGGATTTGTTTTAAAGAAATCAAAAAAAAAGCAAAACTATAAAATGATAAAAGTCATAATCAGATGAAAATTGTCAAAATTCTTAAAATTGTGTGGTAGGTATATAATGTTTTTATTATAATAGTTTATTCTTTTGTGTATGTCTGAAATTTTTTATACAATAAAAAGCTGAAAAATAGGGAGGAAAAGAAAAGGCCATGACTGTGTGTCTGTTCTTGTCATTGGAAAAATACTGATTCCCTGGACTCCTTACCAGAATTCCTTATCAATCTCAAATTCTTTCAGTCTGTAGCAAGTAAAGAAAGCGAAAGAAAAAAAAAGCAAAAAAAGAAATGGTTGGAAAAGCAAGTGCATTAACTAACCTTCAAAGACTGTCATAGAGCAAGAAGACATAAAATTTTTTGTCATTACCAGTGTTAACCAGAACATATGTTATATCCTATATTTTAAATGAATAAACCCTCATTCTGAATTTAATTGGTCTTCTTTTCCTTTGTTTTTTCTTTGTAAGAGAGGAGTACTCTTTGTCTGGTGTCTTTATTGAAAATTTCTGCTTTCTGTAGACTTAAAACACACTGTGCTTTATGTTGACCTTTGCATAAATAGTTAATATGAGTCTGTTGTGCATAGAAAATCTTGTTTTATGATAGTATAGTTCATTTCTGAATCTAAGAATAGTAAGTAAACCACATTGTATTGAAGTTAGCAAGACATGTGAAGATTTAGTGAACTGTGAGGCTCTATCTGGGTAGCCAACCAGTCTCTTTCTCTTAAATGCATCTTTCTGCCTTCTAAAGAGAAGGGGAAAAAAGAGATTAGAAGTTTCAGAGGAACAAAGTAGAATCTATTTACATATAGAAAGAGATAGATGCCTGTTATGGCTTTCTTGTGTGTAACTAAACATATTAGGATTTATACATTTTTATTCAAAATGAAGTAGCAGCGACTTATAAGATGCCCTAGTGTAAAATAGAAGTCAGATGCATTGAATAATTGGTATGTTATAGAAATTGTGAAGTGCCTGTATTATTACATTACTGAACATTGGTTTTTTTAAGCCTGTGCCATGATGTTCTAATGATATTGTAACTCTCTGAAAGGACAAATTTATACTAAATCAGAAATATCAGCTAAAGGAACCTGTATTTCCCTGTATTTGTTCTAGAGATCTGTAGTTAGTTTGAATGATTACCTAATCTGTGTCACAGGCAGGGAGACTATTTGTCCAGTCCACAGCCCATTTTCACACATACAGACACTGAGGCTGAATTATTTGCTATCTCAGAAGGTATTATAAATTGAACTTGGGTCTCTAATAAATGGCCATCAAAGTAATGAATCTTTGGGGGTATGAATAAAAACATAACTGAAAAACAATGAAACCAAAGTGTTTTCTGACAGAAAAAAAGCACCAGAGCATATCACAGACTGCATAGGAATAGCATAAAATATTTTGTTCAGTTTTACAACTATAAAGATTATGAACTAGGCCTTCTGATCTGGTAGCCAATGTGCTATATAAAAATAGAAAAAGTTATTAACTTTTTATATTTTCAATGTATATTTGATACTATTTAAAAAGAAATTTACCTGAGTAGAAAATAATCAGTGTAACTGGAAAATTTATTAGTGAGTTGTTCAAGCTTTTAAACAAGTGTCAGTATATACTTTGGTGACTTTTTACAAATCTGAATTGTTATTAAGCTGTATAAAAATGGTTGTGTTTGTCAGGCTTTGGAATTGAGATAGAAGCTAAAAGACTTGAGGATTAGAATTTAGAGTTTTTATATGATTCAGACACTTTTTGGATAAAATAGCATTTTAAGCTAACCTACACATCTAATTGATATTTATATTTCAAGGGACCAGTATCTGCTTTGTAGATTATATTTTGAAATATATCACTCTGGAAGTTTGAAGGGATGATGATCAGACTTTTAGCCTAATGATCATTTTTTCACTCAGTATATTATTTACTGTAATTTTTTAGTGAAATAGATACTTTGGGACTATGGAAACCCTTAGTATGTTACCAACTTGAAGAAAAATAGTTCATATAGATAAATGTACAAAACACTTTGCATTTGTTTTCCTATATGCTTCCATAGTGGAGCATAGTGAAATCAGATTTTATATTCTTGGTTATGGGTGATCCCTTGGAAAGTCCAAGATTCAGTTTAGCCTGGACAAAGTAACCCAGATTCATGTCTCATACCATGCTTTTCAAGCTAAAATTATGTTGAAATAAACATTGAAAGAAACCTGTGCATTTGTTGTTTGCGGAATTGTTTACTTTGGCAAAAAGTAGTGTCAGGAAGGAAATGTATCACTATTGACCTAACTTTAAGGTAAAATCATTTTGTGCTACATCTATCTTGGCCCCATTTATTCCATTTTATGCATACATATAACTGTTATTACAGACTTCTCTGCTCTGTCCTTGTTTTAACAAAACTTACACCTAAAGAGAAACAATCCGATCCACAAGTCAGTTATCTATCTCCCAGAACATAACTTTACCCATCGAAAGGAAGACAATAAAATTTAGGCAAAAATAAATGAAAAAGTTAGCTTATGGTCTCTAGTATTTAAAAAAGGGTAGATGTGCCACAAGACAGGAAAAAATGTGATCCTTTCAGAGGAAAAATACCATTCAATAGTACAGGTCACAGAAATGTAGGAAGTTGTAGATAATAATATATAGGCAAGACTTGGTGATGTACGTTGAAAGAACAGAGTAAGGAGAGGTAATGATAGGAACTGTGTAATGGAAAACCTGACTGTTGCTACCTTAACTATGTGATGAAGGCCTCTATCACCAGTGATGTCATCTGGCCATCATCTAACTCTACATAGGATGTGAGAAGGGCTATGCAACTTTCTCTGCTGTGCTACTAAATCCCAGAGACAATGAGGCTGTGTAATTTATATTGACTAGAAATTGATTTCTTAGGGCTGGCCAAATAGCTCAGTGGATTAAAGTGCCTGCAAGCAGGTGCAAGGGCCAGGGGTTTCATCCCTGGGCCTCCTGTGCTGGCTTTGCCCCTGGAGCACCCTGAGAGGGCAGTTGAAACTAGGTGTGGTGGTGTGCTCCTGTAATCTCAGCTCTTGGGAGGATGTAAACTATGAGTCTGATCTAGTAGTGAGACCCTGAACACCCTATAGACCCTTCCTTAAAATACAAAAAAAAAAAAAAAAAAAGTTTTTTAATTCTCTTTAAAATTAAAAAAAAAAAAAGCAATACCCCCAAACAACGATAAAACTTAAACTAGAAATAGAACTTTCTCAAGTCAGAAAAGGGCATTTTGGACAAAACTATGGCTGTGTTATTTGATGCTAAAAATTGAATACCTTTTCCTTAAAATTGGTAAGGCAGACAAATCCACTTTCACCACTTTTGTTCAACATTGTACTTGTCAGTATAATGGCACAAGGAAGAGAAACAAAAGCTATGTCAACTGGATGAAAAGGGAGTGTATGTGAACATAGTATATGTAGGGAGAGAGGAATCCAGAACTGCTGAAGATGTCATCTGATACACAATAGAAGTTTAGAAACCTTTCTATTAGCTGTTTGAAAATGACAAATGAATAGTGCCACTTACATTCTAATAAATTACTTTCGAATAACTTAGGTAAAATACAATGTAGTACGTATAAAAGCTATTGAAATTGTGAAATAGTTTTTAGAAATTAAAACCTAAATAAATAGAAATATATGACCAAGATCATGGATGAAAAGGCTCAGTGCAACAGAGATATGAGCTCTCCTCAGATTGATACATAAATTTAACTTAACCTCATTCATAGCCTCCATAGGTCTTTTTCAGGAAATTAATAAGCTCAATTTAAAACATGTTTACAATAGATTTCAAGACCCAGAAATCCAGAAGAAATTAATACCTCAACAAAATGAATCTTATTATCATTCTATATTATAAACAAAATGAATTAGATAACTCTCAGAGTAGGAGAAAGTATCTTCACTACCTTAACAAAGAATTTGCATCTATTAAGCATTAGCAAATCAATAATAAAAAGACAACTCAATTAAAAAACCATAAGCTGGGGCTGGGACATACTTCAGTGGCACAAGTACCTTCTTGGCAAGTGCAAGTTATTGAGTTCAATTTCCCATACCACAAAACAAAAACCACACACAAAAGATATGATTAGGGACTTCACTGAAGAGGGCATGTGAATGGTCATTGAAAATCACAGTGAGGCAGTACTTGCACAGAAGGGTGGCTAAAATGAGTAAGTCTGATAACACCAATTGTTAGCAAGAATATATAAAAACTGGATGCTCATCTATTACAAATGAGAGAACAAAATAATGAAGCTTCTTTAAAAATGGTTCTGGCAATTTCTGCTAAGGTTTTACAGACCTCCTAACCTATGAATAGGCATGCCATGTCTGTATATTTACCCCATGGACTGAAGACTACCAAAGGACTGAATTAAATTGAATATTGAGGCCATGAAATGAGGTACTAGTTGTGTTCAAGTAGACAGTCAAATACTACTCAGCAGTAATATGGACTGAATTACTACTGCATAAGACAACATCAAGCAACCTCAGAAAGCCAGAAACAAAGGAGTCTGTGCTGTTCAGTTCCACGAGCATGATGCTCTGCTATGGGCTAACAAATCAAAAGTTAGGAATAAGAACAGTAATGTGTGAGAAGGACATTGCCAGAGTGTGCGCAATCATTCAGGATGTTGCAGATGGTTTGTATCACACTGAGATGGTTATAGAGAAATATGAATTCATTAGAACTTGTCAACCTCTGCGCATCTCTGTGTTTCTCCACAAGAAAGTAATACAAAACACACTTTTAAGTTAAAAACAAAAAGCAGTGATGGCTTTAAGTGCTAGGGATTCCTTCTTGTTTAAAATTCTTTTTTTGGAAGTGGGCAACTCAGCCCACCCTGAGGGCAGGGTTGGCATGGCATGTGGTACTAGGGATTGAACTGCAATGCCCTGTGCCTGCCTGTGCTTGCCTAAGCAGGCACTTTAGACCACTGAATTGTCTGTCCAGTCCCTTAATTCTTAAATGTAGAAGGTTTTGAAAGTTGAAAACATGTTAGAAGAAATTAGTTTGCCTAATTTTGACATTGCTGTTTTCACTTGAGGTTACACATGGAGTAAAATGGACCAACGAGGAAAGCTTTAATCTGGAACAGACTTAGGTCCATGTCAACATAAAAGTGAACACGTGGCACTATTAGTGTTCATAGGTGAGGCTTCAGAGAGGTCTGCCTGGGCATTTGGCCTTGGAAACCACAATCAGCCACCAAAGTGGCACATCCTTGCTCTGCTTTCGGTGCTCTGTCCGGCCAAGGTCTCAGGTGAGTGGTGGGCATGCAGGGCTTATTGGTCCAGAGATGGCAGAGGGCTCTGGCCCTGTACCACTGCTCACTAGAAGAGGCCTCCAACCAAAACTTTGGTACCTGATAAAAGCAGGACTCAGACACCTAGAAATGAAGAAGAGCTCTAAGAATCTTTGGGGATAATTTTGGAAATATAAATAAGAAAAAAGTATAAGCAGGTAGAGTTCTGGAAACTACTAAAAGAAAAATAAGTTGACTTAGATCTAACATCCTAATATACAATAACTGGCAATATGACAAAACCTTCCTTTCAGATTTTATATTTCTCAGGATAGAGTAGTAGATATAACAAACTAGTGCTTTTTTCCATTCATGTGAATATTTCTTTTTCCCTTTGTGTGTGTGTGTGTGTGTGTGTGTGTGCGTGCGTGTGTGCGCATGTACAGGCATGTGTGCACTGTGTTGTGTTTGGAGAACCGAGCCTAATGTTTGTGAAGCAAGCAACCTATTACTGAGCTGTGTCTCTAGCCCCTTGTAGTTTATTTTCATACATGCTTTTTTCCTTCTGTATGGCTTGTCCTCTGACCCTCATCATCTGCTTCCCGTACTTGATATCTATTAACAGCTCAGTGATAACGTTTTTATTTTTTCAACATTTTTGTTGAAGGTGACATTTACCATTGAGATACAATTACAAAGATAAAATAATGTAGTGTATGTAATTTGATATTTTGCTTTTCTCCATAGTGTATTTGTTGTAGATATTTAGTCAGGTTTTCTGATGTGGCTTTAATTCATTCTTCTCTATGAGTGATGTGCTTCAGGTTTTATAGTCTTGTTTCCATTTCTATTTTTGTCAATGTGAAAAGTGAGCCAATAAACATTCTTACATACTTAGACAATGAAATTTTTCTACTTAAGCTTTTCTAAGTCTGTTTATTAGATGGAAGAGCATTGTTTTGTTTGAGACAGGGTCAGAGAGATTGAGGGAGAAAGAGAGAGAGGGAGACAGAGAGAGAGAGAAAAAAAGAGGGAGGGAGGGAGGGAGGGTAGGAGAGAAAGAGCTGGCCTGGAACTCATGGTGATTCTGCCTCAGCCTCCCAAGTGCTAGTATTCTAGGTGTGTGCCACCATTTGTATTTGTATTTTTTAAGTAAATGTCACCCTTAGGATGTTGTTTAATAATCTTTCACAAGCCACTCCTTTCAGGAAATGAAAAGAAAAAAGGCACCTTTTAATACAATCTATAAAAGGTACCTTTTGCTTTTGTATTTTTTTGAAGAACACTATCTCAGTGGCAGTGGAAGTGGCAGTGGGCAGGCCCACATTTCCAGCATACTGGTAAAACCAATTTTGTGGGGAGGAGGTCAAGCCTCAGCAGATCTCTGGGCTTAAGGTAGTTAAACCTGTTCTGATAGAAGAGAGAGCAGAGGATTTAGAGCATCTGTTTTCCCACATCTTGATGCACTTGTACATGGGTCACACGTGTCACCATCAGGGAAGTCTGCTGGAAGACTAGAGTCCCTCTTTTAAAACTGGTAAAGTGTCCCATGTCAGTCTGGTTTGAAGGACATTCTTTTTAGTAATAGTAAAGTGTTTCTGTTTGCTAGCCATATTGCTTAATCAAAATAAAGAGAACAAAATTCTGCATTCTAATAAAATTCCATGACAGGCCAGCCTGATAGCTCAGCAGATTAAAGCACCTGCTTAGGCAGAGCACAGTGGCCAGGGTTCGATCCCCACTGTGCCATGCTGGCACTGCCCCCGGGGCATGCTGAGATGGCAATTGAGACTGAGCTTGATGGTGTGCACCTGAAGTCCCAGCACTTGGAAGACTGAAAACAGGATAATCACTATGAGTCTGATCTACATAGTGAGACCCTGTGGACCCTGTCCTAAATATAGAAAAAAAAAAAAACTCTATGAAAAAATAGGATGTCAAACTGCGCAGTCCCCAAACTAGAGTATGAGGTTAGCACAGATGCATAAAAGTCATCCTATGACTGGACCTGCACTTCTGTGCTTACTGGGTCATAGATCCTAGCAGCTCCAATTCCTGTTGGACTCTTCCTACTGTGCTGGTTTCAAGATTTTCCCCTCTCCTCTTTTGTTACCTTCTCCCTCTTCAGTACTTTCTAGGAGGGACCTTTTTAGGCTTGGCCTCTGACTTTGGTGGAGCAAATGTAGCAAACAGCCTTGAAATCCACTTGGTTGTTCATCCCTGACCTTTACTTTGCTGCCTTCAAGGGTCCCCTGCTGCCCTACTTACGGAGGACACATGCTAGGCCCTCAGCATTGACACAGTGACCCACTGCCCTGTGTAGATGCTCAAGCCAGTGTGGTCCTTGCCTCTTCTTCCCAGATGTGTTTTAAACATAGGAACTTTGAATTAGTTTTCCAAAATTCCTTACAAGTTTTCTACTCATTTCCTCTTCTTCATTTTCTTATGAATTTGTATAATCATCATATACTATCATGATGCTGTATCATGAAGTAGATTTCTCATATCTGTCTTTTGTCATTTGTGTTTATCAGTAATATATTTGTCACTAATTACTTGTATACATTTATAAAGTTGTAATACATTTTCTTCATAAATTTGGCATTCCAGTTAAGCTTAAATCATTTTCTCAATTTCTAGATCTTATGAGTAGACACATGGGATGAACTGTTGAAAACCATGCTCCTGCTCCTGTGAAGTGTAGGCATTTTGATATCACATCACAGTAAATTGCGATTGCCAATTTTATGTTCCTTATTGACACTTCAGTAAACAAACAGGGTAGAATCAGACTGAATTTTACACTGATGAGCTTAAAATATTTGTTTAGGGCTTTATTCTGCATGCAAGTTGTTCAAGTTATGGCTTTCTTTTATTTGTCTCTCTTTATGTTCTTTGGTTAGCTATTGTCAGGTATGTAATATATAAAAGTTGTTATTATTTTTAGTAATGGGGCTTGAACTTTGCTTTATCTCTGCCTTTTTATTTATTATTTTGAGAAAAGATTGTGTTAAGTTGTCTAGGCTGGTCTTGAATTTGTAATCCTCCTGCTGAGCCTCCTGAGGGGCTCAGATTTGCTGCTGTGTTTGCTGCTGTGCCATGACTGCTAGAAACATTTCTGAGGATTAAAAGAGAAATGTGGATGTATTTGGGGATGTTTTAAATACAAAATAATCTTAGAACTTCTCTTGGTAGTTTGAAAGGACTGTTTATTTTATAGGTTATCACAGTAAATATCAGTACAAAAAAAAAGACATGAAATTTTAAGTAGAGACTACCTTGTGAATTTTTTTGTCTTGTACTATATTTGTCCAGTTTACAAACTGGGAAATGCTAGCCTCATAGAATGACTTGACAAATGCTCCCTACTCTAATATTCTGGAAGAGTATGGATAACATTGCTATTATTTCTACCTTAGTAGAATTTTGCACTAAAACTATTTGAGCCTGGAGTTTACTTTGTGGGAAGATTTAAACTACAGATTTAATTTCTTTAGTATAAATAGTGCTAATCATGTTATCTGTTTTCCCTGAAGGACTTTGGTAGTTTATGTCCAAAACATCAAAATTGTCCAGTATAATATTTCCTTACTATCCTCTTAGTGTTTGTTATCTTCTGATATGGACAGTTTCCCAAATTAGTAATTCATGTCTTCTCTATTGCCTGATCAGTCTGGTTGAAGGTTTATCTGTACTACTGATTTTTTTTCATTTAAAATATCTCTAGTTTCATTTATTTCTTATGTTTTTGCTTTTAAAAATTCTTTCATATTTATTAATTAGCTTTCTTTGACTTTAATGTATATTTAAAAAAAAAATGAAATGAGGGCTGGGGAGATGGCTCAATGGAATAAGTGCTTCCTTGGCAAACTCAAAGGCCTGAGGTCTGCCAATAAATAAATAAATTAATTAAATTAAAAATACATAAAATAATGAAATAAAAAATATTGGTAAAAAGATTTTCACTCTTTCTCATAATTAGAATTGTTTAGTGCTAGTAAGTTGCCTCATAACAGTGTTAGCTGTATCACATATGTGCATGTTGTAATTTCATTTATATTCACTTCAAAGTCCTTCCTAATTTTATTTTTCTTCCCATGCTCAATCAATTATTTGGAAGTCTGTTACTTAGTTTATAAATTTGAGAAAATTTCCAGGAAGCTTTTTGTTACTGATTTTTATTGTTTTATTTTAACTTAAATATATATTAATATTGTACAATGTGATGCTTTAATACATGTATTCATTTTGAAATTATAAAACTCAGGCTAGTTAATATATCTACTACCTTATGTATTTATCATTTCTTTATGTTAAGGATATTTAAAATCTACTCTTAGCAGTTTTGAATTACACAATTCATTATCTTCAACTACTTTCACCATGTTTTGCTGTGACTTTATTGGTATAATGTTTAGTTTATTTTCCTTATTGTAAAACAATATACTTTCTATCATTTATCATATTACATTTATTATTTTTTTTGTATATTCAGTACAGGATTTCACTACATAGCCTTGACTCACTGGGTTCCTCCTATTTTCAGTCTCTCCAGTGCTGGGATAATAGGTGTGCAGCACCATTCCTGGTTTTGGAAGCTGGCTCAGTGTGCCTAAGGCCAGGACTCGTACTCCATGTGGTTCTGGGGATCGAACCCCAGTCCCTGAGCTTGCCTACACAGGCTCTTAGTCCTCTGAGCTATTTCGCTGACCCTGACTTATTAAATTTGTTACCTGTTGGTTTTGGGTCTGTAATAGCTCTGTCATTTTATTTATTTATTTATTTTCTTTTTTAAGGTGAGGTCCTGATCTTTTGGGCTCCAGCACCCTTCCACTCAGCTTTCCAGCTCCCTGGGTGTTTAGGTGTGCACCCCATAACTGGCTGGTCTGTCTTTGTAAATGTGTCATTTACACAGCAGTAGTATACTGTTGTAGGTGGATTGTCCTACTGTGTTGAATTCTGTTGGTTGATGTCATGTTCAAGGATTCTATGTTTTTATTGATTTTTTTCATCTGCTTGCTTTATCAATTATTATGATAAGAATGTTGAGATCTATCTTAGTGTGAGTTGAGTGTATTTGTCATTTCAGTTATGTTTTTGTGTCATTTGTTCCTGTGTTTACCAGGATCACTGACCTTCACTGCTTGATGTTTAATGTCTTGAAAACAGTCCCCTCCCATATATTATGTTCATTTTCTACATTGTTTAGATGGAAGGGTAAAACTTCAACAGAAGCAGAAGTACTCTGATGCATGAATTTGATCTTTTGAAGTCCGTGTTGTACTTTTCCTTTTCCCTTGCCTCCCCTTTTATGGTTTTTGTTTTAGTTAAGTTAATTTGCTCACAATTTAAACTGTAGGTAGTGTGTGAGGCTGAGCTGGCTGTTAGCCCATCAGTTAATATTTGTGTGTTTGAAATTGTGATAGGTGCTCTGAATAGAAAGATGACTCAAACTAGTGAATTAGCCTCTTAAAAACTCCAGCTGAGTGTGAACTCCAATCTAGTGAAGAGAGAGTGCAAGTATGTGAAGTTATACAGTGAAATCTGGGCAAACCCCTATGTCTTACTTCACTTACATTTATAGTAAAATACTGTATATATCCTTTAAGAAAGTAGTTATTTTACAATCATATTTAAACTTGAACATGAGGGCTAGCTCGGCAGACTAAGTACCTGCTTTGGCAAGCACAGGGACCAGGGTGCTATCCCCAGTCCCACATGCTGCACTGGCCCCATCCCTGGAGCACGCTGAGCTGGCAACAGAGTCTGGACGTGGTGCGTATGTCTGTAATCCCAGCCCTGGGGAGACTGAAAACAGAAGGATCACTAGGAGTCCAAGCTGCGTAGTGAGAGCCTATACCAAACATATAAATTGGAAAAAATATTAAAGTTGAATATGAGCACAATATTTAGTTTTGTATGGAAATGGATGTAAACTTATTGATTATCTACTCTAACTGAAGTGTTACCTACTCCCAGTGAAGTTGAGCACTTAATCAGAGGCATAACACTGAAAAAAAGTAAAGAGTTTCCAATTGATCTGGAAAAAATATCTCCTGAGGATTTTAGGCTCATAGAATTGGTTTTATGTAATTTTTTTCCTTTCTATTTTTCATTTCCCTGTTTTGTGTGAACAACAAATGAAAGCTTTTTGAAGATAACAAAATTATTTTCTTTAAATAACTTGTGAAGCAGAGAAACTTCCAAAACTTAATTCTTATTTGCTACAAAGAAAGTAATATTAATAGCAGCAAACTGATTTCATTATAACTTGAAGACCAAGTTCAGATATATAGGGAGGGCTTATATTATGTTATGCTACTTTTGCTACTGGGACTTGAACTTGAGGACTTCAGTTTGCCAGGAAGTCACTTGTGCAACAAAGCTATCTCCCTGGTCCAAGGGTGGACTTTAGATACCACTGAGCTTGAGGTACTAAAAGAGAGAATGAGTGGAAATGCCCCTGAAAAATAAAGTACTTGTTTAGTGAGGCCTTGCCTGGTAAAAGATACACATGCATGAACATAAGCATCAGCATGTGCACACATGCACATGTGCACACACAGAAACATACAAGTGCACATGCAAGCATTAGCACTTGAAAAAAGAGTATAGCCTTTGGTTATTTTGAAAATATATACTGTAAATCATTCCAATATATTTTAAATTGCCTGTTTTTTAATCCAGATTCAACCTTAGCTCATTCTTTATAAATAGAAAACTCATAACTCTAGAGAATTACCATGTAAGAGGGATAATAGACAGAAGATTTTCTGTAGTTTGAGACCAGTGATAATATGTTACTACTACGAAGTTTTAGAACTGACTGGAAATAATCTATGGCCATTCCACCTTGTCTTTGCCCAATCCTGTCTGATCTTGGAAGCTAAACAGGGTCAAGACTGGTTAATACTTGGATGGGAGAGCTGACTCGGAGTATTTCCCATGTAAGTGAGAAAATCATAAAGTCTTCATTTAAATACCATTTTCCCATATCTTTTACTAAGGGATGAACTAAAAATAAATATTCTTGAAGAAAAACAAGTTGCATATTATTAGCATAAAAATGAAAAGTGATTATGAGTATACAAAGTTAGACCAATATTAAGCACTTTTTGGTGAAAGTTACAAAATTGAAGAAATTGCATTCTTGGCCTTTTCCTTATTTTAAGAGCATAGATTGATACATATATCATGCACACATTTTGTTTACTTTATTAATATAAGTATTATATTAGTACTGAAAGAGTATCAGTATAGGAGTTATCTTCTACATGTATCATTTACAGTAGATAAAATCTTTACTAGATAAAGGAAAACGTTAAGATTATATATATATATATATATATATATATATATATATAGCGTATATGTGTAGTCTTGTAATATTTTTCCTTTAAATGCTATAATTTTAAAAAATGCTATAATTTATATTGAATTTTTTACCAGTTAAAAGTACTTTCTGCGCTCCTATACTGCAGTCAGATGGATGCTTCCATACTTTGCTGAAGATAAAATTGGCATTGAGGCTTTACTTTTTTTAAGAGAGTACAGATAGAATTAAAACAAAAAATTAAAAGTGATACACAATTTCACTTAACAAAGTAATACAAATTTCATAGTATTGGTTATATAACACATAGTGTTGTCTTCCAAACTGTTATTCATGTTACCAGATAATAATGTGCATATAAATTTAAAGAAAGAAATGTACAAGAAATTATGAAGAGAAGTACAATTGAAAAAAGGTGATGAAATAAGTTAAAGCATTAACTGAAGCTTTGCTTTTTGTTATGATTCCATTTTAAAATGTACTCTACAGTACCAGGTATCTTTCTTGAAAAGTTCAGACACATATATAAGTTCATTTTGCATTTCCTAAAGCCTAGGTATCTTGAGTTTTAGTACAGATATGTGACCAAGTTCATTTTGCTCTTGTTTTGAAATACCTCTTTATCTTATATGCTACTAAAGAAAACACACAAAGTACATTTATGTTTCTAGGTATCATTTCTTGATTTGTTTTTGTGATATGTTCTGAAATCTTATCTTTTTTCAGAAAGTAATCAGACTGCATTTCTAAGTTTTAAAAGTTGAATTAAAACTTGGTTGGAAAATGAGTAAATCCTTTTCTTTGTTCTTCTACTTCATTTCTACTACATTTGGCTTTTGAATCATTAAGATGTATCTTATATGCTAGTCAAGAAAAGGTGACTTTTATGATACATCATTTAGGATGCAAATTATTTTTAAGCTGAAGAATATAAAATATAAAACAGAACCGAGTAAAAAGTCTGAATTATTCCCTGGCCAAGGGCTTAAATGTGCATCATCTCAGCACAAATATTAAATTATAAAATAGGAATTTCAATTTTCTATAAATCTGTCCACCAAGGCAGCTTAAAGCAAAATAATTTTACCCATCTAAAGCAACATCAATTTGCCAGTCAGTGCTTCATGTATCAAAGAGTGTTCTGTGAAAATATCAATATCATTGGTTAATATAAATGAAATTAATTTTTAAAGCTGGGCTAAAGGTTGACATCTGAAAAATTGCATTACTTTGCAGAAGAGAAATTTCTGTCTTCTAGTGAAATTTCAGGTCATGAGGGCAAGTAATTTTCACAATCTTCAATGGGAGCCAGTGAAATATGAACTTCATTGTCACCTAGCCCCAAAGCGATAAGATAAAATGAGCTGATACATCATTTGCTGTGGTTTTATCATCTCCCTCAGTAATTGGAAGAGAAAAACACAAGAGTGGGTGTATTTGTATGGTCCCCTCTTGCCCCTCCCAGCTGTCCCATCATCCACACCCAGGCTAAAGCCATTTTAGCCCAATCAATACAAAGGTCATATAGCATATTATTTATATATTTTTAATTTTTCATGCTGACTCAAACTGCCAAGTAGAACATTAGAGTAATGAATATGTTTAATTGAATTTGTCACCCATGAAAGTGATAGGAGAATACTACTGCATAGCACTAGTAATCAGGAAGAAATACACTATAGAAATGAGAAAAATTAACTAGCAACTCATTAATTTAAAAAGTAATTTTCTTTAATATTTATGGCTTTCATTTTTGTTATTTTGTTTCCTTCAAAGTTTAAGGACATTGTCAGTGTTTATGGATATATGTTCAATAACAAAATTGTCATCTTAGAATTTTTCAGTTGTCAATTGTATGACGTTTATACTTGCAAAGGGACTTGTAAACTTTGCTTTTAGAATGTCTTTTAAAACTTAAATCTAATGTCACTTAGATGATGATGAGTAAATTCTTAAACTGATAAGAATTCAGTTTCATTAGGAGAAATTTAGGGTTATGCTTTGATATCAAAATTCAAAGAAGAGTACATAAAAAATACAAAAGCTAGTAATTGTAAGATACTCCTCTAAAATTATTTTAAATGTATTTGTTGTTATTTTTAGAAGAGATATTTGCATAAATGTTTAGCTTTGTGTTCATGCAAGATAGATTTTCAGCATGTATTATTTTAAAAATATTTCAGATAACTCTTTTCCCATAATACAACAAGCCTGTGACTATAACTTATAATTGCATTCCACAATAACAATGTTATAGACAGTATTTTCTAGACTTTCCTCAGCAGTAGTCATGCTTAATTTATGACATGATTTGCTTATTTGTTGTATATTAAGTTGGAAATATTTTTATATTTTTATATTTGTTGTGAAAATGGTTTCGTGAAATTTTAAATACTATCCTTTAAATGTTATTTGATTTTATTCTTATTACCAAACTCTTCAGAAGTCATATGGGATTGTGTGAAAGAGTAAAACTGCACTAGATACTGGAATAAGAATAGATATTTATTGATTTGATGTATTCAGACTCTAATGCAAATATTTCTTAGTTTTGAAATTAAACATTTTCTTTATAAATTTTTCTCCAAGAATTTTAAACAGTTAAAATATATTGAGGATAATTTTTGCATTTTTTGAAGAAAAACTTTTTTTTTCTTAAAACACATATAGCTTTTGCCATTTTAAATCTACTCTCAATAAATGTCAACCATGCAGTCAGTATAAAGTATCAGGTAGTTAGGCAGTAAATGGTTTGTATTTTTATTCTCACATGAAATTCAGAAAATGAGTTTTATTTGTAGTAATTTATAATCTTTTGTGAAAGTATTGGTTAAATGGAGTGAGAAATCCTTCATTTTAAAATTAAGAATAATTGCAACATAATGAAGTTTCCCTTTGTATTTGTAGTATATTATTTTACAGCGTATAAGGAGGAAATGTTTGTGTTACTTGGAGAAAATAGTGTATGTTTTTGCAGAAGACACATTTTTAGATAATTTTAAAGAAGATATATTTGATTTTTTAAGGTTAAAAAGTTAATCTTTGTATGTTACATATGAATAAATGAATTAGTGATTTATTTCTCTCCTAATACTATTACCTTGGCATTGACCTCATAAACCAGCTTTGTTGAAACAATTATAAAAAAGTAGAAGTTGAATTCACTGATAATGATACTAACAATAATGAAACAAGATGGTAGATATTCAAAGAGAGTGCTGTGGGCTTTAGCTTTCAAGCTATTCTAGAGTTGGGGTCATAACTGCAGAGCAATGGTAATGATACGGTTTCCATAGCAACTGATTCATTGGAAGACTAGACCTCTGTCTAGTGTGCTGTCAGTGTATGTAGAGTTTCAGTGAACAGAAAGTCCCAAAGAAGGGTCTGCCTGTACCTAATCCAGTTTTAATTGAACTCTAGAGACTTTGAAGTGAAGCCTCAGACCAGGCATATACTACTATTCCAATTCCAAATGAACCTCTTGCTCAGCTAGGTTTTTCAGCTGCTTTTCAGTATTAACATCTTTTCCTAATAAATACTTAAAAAATGTTGTATAAATTTAAAGGAGTAATTTATTAGTTAAGAGATTCTTCAATTCTATTTTAAAAACTAGCTTCCTTGACATAAAAATAAATTTTAAACATTTTTTTAATTGGCTAGTATTTTTGTATAAGTTTAATTTTTGACACCTTTGGCCATTTTAAATGATTTTTGTTTCTTTCTCTGAGTTTGAAGAACTTTAACTTTCAAGGCATGCTACCATGCCATTCAGTATGAACCATTTATGTCATGTTTGGAAATAATGCATAGCAATCCTGGATGTGATTTATGGCTTTATATGTACTAATAATATAAAAATTTACACTAAGATGGTGATTGATTAAAAGAAAAAGGAAAATGAAATGATAAGTTATATGGAATCATTTGAATGTTCTCTGTAGTGCTCTAATTTTTAAAACATGGAATTATAGAGCAACATATTAGATATTATAAGGTTAAATAGTGGATATGAGGCTCATGTCATTTTGTATTTTTTAAAAATAAATTAAATAAATTTTAAATGACTTTGACACTTGACAATAAAACATTTTAAGAAGTATGACACATTTTTCAAGTAGGTCTTGGAATATAAATGAATTTTTTCATAAATCAGAAAACTACTTTGGTACATTAAAATCTTTTCAGTATTTTATTGTATCTATTTATTTGTATGACCATGACTATGCACTGGTTGGCATCAACATAATGAGCAACAAGTCCTGTTATATATAGCTGCTTACTAATAAAAGGTAGAATTTTCAGACCACTGTGTGATACTTAAAGGACATCACAAAGCTTGAAGGATCATTGGTATTTGTTTACTTTGATTTTCTTCTTTGCCTTTAACCCTAGGGCCGGAAAATGTAGTTGATTAATTTACATTGTGTTAGGTTCTGTTTTAACAAATGTTTAACATTTTTAAAGAAATGTAATAATATGTTATATAAGGAAGTTGTGGACTTTGGGTTAAAAATTCTGGGAGTAATCTAGACTGCCATTAAGTTGACAAAGGACTTTGTCTGAAATATCGAACACAGTAGGACCTCACTTTTCCCTGATGAATAGAATGGTTGATTACATTAGATTAAGTGTTGTAGAACATATCTTAGGTTGTCTGATATTTGAGAAATCCAGATTAGCAAACTCATGTATGCATAGAAATGCAATAAACATGAGTGAATACTCTTCAGATTGGTAAATAGTAAGAGATTAAAAACAGCTCCAGAGCACATGCCAGTTGTTGCTATGTACATCCATTTTTGTCAGATGTTCATTTGAGCTTCTCAAATGAATGTTTAAAAAAATTGAAGAAATATGAATGTTTATGTATTCTGTTCATTTGCAGGTTTATGCTTAACTTGGGCTGACAAAGTGATACTTAACCTCTTACAGTCTTAATCTTTATAATGAGTTGTTATAATTGTGGCCTTAAAAATGTGACATTTTTAAAGTTACAAATTTATATCTGTGTTTAAAGTATGTAGAAATACTACTGGGCAAATTCTAACCATATTATGTGCAACTGATATATGTGATTCATAAGCATAGATTGTCATTCTTTTAAAATTTTACTTGTTTTTAAGGTTTCATCTAAAACTTTTCATAATACTACTTAAATCATGACTGTAATAAGAGTTTCCTGGTAAGCAGTAAATTGCATCATTATTTTTAAATGCCCAGGTATTTTTGTAATTACATGTTTTATAATTTAACTTGCTTCATTTTTTTTTTTCTCATAGGTTATAGTGTATTTTTTTAGTCTCTTTCTAAATTATTTCAATAATTATTATTCTTAGATATCCTTAGTCTCTTCTGTTTTAGCAACAAAAAATGTCTAATGTTGGCACTTTCTGTATTTTTTTTCCTACTAGATCCTGGCATATACAGAAGGGCTACATGGAAAATGGCTTTTCACAGAGATACGATCCATCTTTTCTCGCCGCTATCTTTTGCAAAATACAGCACTGGAAATCTTTATGGCAAACAGAGGTAATATGTTGGAGTGAATATTATTACAAAGCTACCTTCCTTCTGTTTAAGATTTCATATTGAACATACCATACATGTATTGTTTCCAATACATTCGATTTTATAGTGTACCCTCTGGCCTCATTTTCTATATCATGTGGATCTTAGTGTGTTCTTTTCTCACCTTGGTCATTTGTAGAATCATTTGTAGTTCTTTCTCTGGCCACATTGGACTGGTGCATATTTTATAAACACTGTATAGGGGACTACCTCAGCATTGCTTTGATCCTTAAACTCTTTCTGGTAAGTGGCTGCATTGGGGTACAGGAGAAAATAACCAAATGACTCATAGTATTTATTGTATTTCTTATTTAACCTATGCTGTTCATTAAGGAATCATCAGAAAATAGTGCTGAATTGTATTTTTTTTCTTTTTTGATGGTGGTACCAGGGATCAAACTCAGGATCTTGCAGCTCCCAGCTAAGCACTTACTCCACTGCCCTGCCCATGAATTGTGGTGGTTTCTTTGTATGGCATCATGCTTGAAAGCTGAGCTAAAATTGTGTTTGTGAGTTTAGGATGATACTTAGTAAAATACATTAATACTAGAAGAGGAGACAAGCTAAACTAGGAGGAAAAACACTGTTGGGTATTAGTGGAGGTGTACATGGGAAATTATATAAAGCCTAGCAACTATTTGTGCATACTGCTTATATTTATATGTAGGTTGATGGTATACTGCTTTTCTATAGTCATGTTATTATTTTTTTTAATTTTTATTGAAGAATAAATAGCAATGAGACAGTTTCAAGACAAATTAACAGGACAGATTTGATAAGTTAATACATTGCAAAATGTTTTTGTAATATTTTGGTGTCGCACAAGGTGCATACATGATATTATATTTACAGGCATTATTATGGCGTCTCTAATCAGTGAATTAAGAGAGTGTACCTATATACTTATTTTTTTATAGCTGAATTATATCACAGATTCAATAATTAATATTTTCTACCTTGTTATCTCCCTAGTGTTTGTCGATAGTACTAGAAGCCACCATAATATCTTGTCCAACCACTATTAGTGCAAATCTTGCTTCTCATAGAATTATGCAGAAGCATGGCATATTTATCCTAACTGTACTGTTTATACACACACATCATGATTCTTCCTTTGTATGCCTCTTTTTCTTTGTCTAGACCTGTCAAAGATGAGCACTCCATTGTCATTAAATCAATTTAGGTGCCTAAACTTGGCGACATAATCCAACACAGTCCAACATTCCACAATAATAGTCAGTTATCCGAAGAAGTTGTTGACTATAGCCATTTACAGTTCAACTTATTATTATGGCCCCGTATTATATACCTCATTTTTGTACTTTTCTGCTGGATGGTTAAGACTGAGATAAATGAAGACCTATATACCAAAAGATGTAGCTTTTGTTTCTGATGAGGTCAGTGAAGTCCCCTCAGGGTTTATCTTGTAATCCTGTACCTTACTCTGTAGATCCTTTGTTTGTGTCATCCATGCGGAAGAGTCACGGCCAATGCTTGACCAGTTTGCTGTCTATGAGAGCCTGAGGGAAAGTTTTCTCTCCATGTCACTCTCCCCAGGCACACTATACAACATCAGTCTCTTTCCTCTGTGGTTCCATAATCTCCTTGATCATAAAATTTGGGGCACAACTGAATTTCATGATGTTACAGTACAGGTTCTCCTATGTCCTGAGTCTTCACTGACCTTGAAAGGGTAGGGCCAAAATGTTGGCTGGCCTTGTGGCTCTTCTATTTCTCTAGTTTTGATCTGTGAACTTAGGTTGTTAATCATCCAGAAGAAAAGCTGATTAGTACCCTGCAGCATATGCTGAATTATGTCATTAAAATCTACATATAACACATATAATCTGAGCACACATTTAGTTTTCCTTTACAAAATCTTATGTTTTTAGGGAAAAATGTTTCTGCCTTTTTCTATGAACTATTTTTTCAAAAAAAGCACTCTTTTTTCCAATTTAAACATTATTCTTCAAGGCAGATAATAAAAGGAATGTTTCATACTTAAATTCAGTCTGCTTTCCTTTTATCCCAAAGTAGTTACAGCCTTACACCGTTTATTATTTGCTCATCCTCATTCATTTTCCATCTTTGATTTCTTATGCATTCTTGCATTTGTGTGAATGTTTTAGTCTTGCCTTTCCCTCAAAGCCTTGGTTACCTGCCATAATTTATGATGGATGCTTTTGTTGTTTTTCTCCTTAGTGTAGTAGTGAATATATAAAGGAAGGCTTAACTTAAATGGTATATGCACATGGTATTATTCAATATTTTTAGGTCCTTAGTAAATTATCAATTACTTTTGTTCCTTAAACATGTTGGTAATGTCAGCATTTAAAACTTCAGCAACACACATAGTCATTTTTTGTTTTATTTTTTAGCCTTAAATATTTCTTCATACTAGAAAAAGGTAGACTACCTTCTAGATGAACATTTGTAGCCTGTAATATTAATATTGACGTTAACATAGAATTAAAATTTTAAGACTGAGGTTAATGTCTTGTAAATTCTCCTCATTTTGAGACTTTATTATTATGCTTTTGAAATGGATAAAATTTTATAGATGACTTAAATTAACATTTATATACTGAATATGTTTATGTATTGATAGATGCTTCTTGGAATTCTCATATAGTCAGTATAAAAATAATTAAGTAGCATTTAAATTTTGCCACTAACTGTTTTGGAGTATTTTTTCTTTAAGGCACAAATTGTTCTGAATTGGATAT
The DNA here is from genome assembly GCA_004027165.1 of Ctenomys sociabilis. Lineage (NCBI taxonomy): Eukaryota > Metazoa > Chordata > Mammalia > Rodentia > Ctenomyidae > Ctenomys > Ctenomys sociabilis. The sequence goes on from PVKA01002862.1 coordinate 48,061, forward strand.
ATGTAGTGTATACATATAAACATAGAAAAGATAACTGTTTTTAAACTGTTCATCATTGGAAATAAATACAACTGATGGTTTTATAGCTGTATATAGAAATTTTAGTGTTTGATGATTATCATATATTAATTTCATTACTTTTTTCTAGAAATTCATAGAAAAAGATTTTACTTGTAACTTAGGTTTTTGAATTCTAAGTTGTAGCTGATAGTCTTAGCTTTATATGGTACTAATATAAAAACAGTTTGTTGTTGTTTTTGTTTTTGGTGGTACCAGGGATCAAAATCATGATCCTGCACATGCCAGACAAGCAGTTATGCCACTGAGATATCTCCCCACCCCTAGTGTAACAGCAGTTATTAGAATTCCTGAAAGTATTTAGAGAAAGAACTATGTAATAAGGGAGTTTATAAGTGAAATGAATATTATTTCTGGTTATTAATATGAAACCTTAATATACAGTATAAAATAAGGAATATAAGAAATATATTAAGGGATACCCAAAGTAATAGTATATTCTAGTAGACTAAGAAGTCACTTTAGCAAAAAAGGAAATCCTATTGTATTAACTTTTAAAAATTGTTTGTCATAGTTGCTGTAATGTTCAACTTCCCAGACCCTGCAACAGTAAAGAAAGTGGTAAATTATCTACCGCGTGTTGGTATTGGAACCAGTTTTGGATTGCCTCAAACCAGGTACTGTTTTACATGGGAAAAGTACAGAAAATAATTTGCATCAATGTTTTTATTAATCAGTCTGCATTAATATTATTTGTTTTAAAATACATGCTCTTCTGTTTTACATTTTCTAATAAATGATAATTATTAGGATATTATTAGAGTATTTGTGGTTATCAGTTAACCCATATATACAGTATCAAAGTGTGTACACAGCAAATAATAATTAGGTGAAAGACTCTTTTTCCAACACTGAATTAAAGGAGCTGCACAAGATGCAATTTCAGTCTGATAGAAAATTTAACTTTTCCATTTTAAGGTTATTATCTCTTAAAATGATATATATTGTGACAAAAGTATGCACACACATGTGGTTTTTTTACTCAGGTGAGAAAAAGTTCATTTATACTTTTGACAGCACATACTACATTTTTCCAAAATGAATAAAAGGAAGATTATGCCAAGTGTTAGATCAGACGTGGGGCAACTGAGCTTCTTATACATTGCTGCTGGGGGATGTAAATAGTACATTGGGAAAATTCTGGGAATATTGGGTAAACATAAACATATGCATGTGCTATAATCCACAATTTTGTTTCCTGAATAGAAATGCACATGTATATTCACCCAAAAGCATATAGAAAAGTATTCATATTAGCATCATTCATGATAGCCTCAAGCTAGAGACAACCCAACAGACAGTCAATAAAACTAGATAAGTAAATTGTAGTGTAAGTATACGGCGAAGGCTGGGAATGATTATGCAAGCCTGTAATCCAAGTACTAAGGAGACTGAGGCAGAATGATTGCTGTGAGTTCAAGGCTAGCCTGGGCTACATGGTGACTTCAAAACCCTCTGAACTATGTAGTCAGACCCTCCCTGTCTCAAAAAAAAAAAGTGTATAACTGAATATACAACAGAAAAAATGAGTGAACTCTCATGCACATAGTAGCATATATGAATTTAGGTAAAGGAAACCAGGGCAAATAATTCTGCTTGCATAATATTTAGAGTCAGTTAATACTAACGTTATTGTTCTCAGGATACTGGGTTGTTTCTGTGGCAGTCTATGATTAAGGATATAGCAGGGGTATATAATGCTTCTTCTTCTTTTTTTTTTTTTCTGGAACTGGGGATTGAACTCAGGCCCTTTTACTTGCCAGGCAAGCACTTATTCTATCTCCCCAGCCTCATATAATGCTTTTAATCATGTATTTATTGGATGGGATAATGGCTATCCAGTGCATTTATTTTATAAAAGTTCATGAAGTTGAGTCACTTATGATTTCTACAGATACATGTTAAATTGTTGTAAATAGCTTAAAAAAATCATTCTTCACTACATAGAAATAATTGCTGTTATTTGTTACATTGCAACCATATTTTATTTTTCAACCTTCTCATGAATACAATTAGAATTAAGTAACCAGAATTTAAGACTGTATTTTTTTCACTTAATGGGTCCTAATTCACTTTGGAAAACAGTTTACCTGTTTTCTTTAAAAATTAAATTCATACTTCATGTATATTCTACCAGTTCTGTTCCTAGGCATTCACTAAGAGTACTGAGAAAAAAATATGCACAAATTCACTTTTCAGCTAATACTATTAACAAGCCTATGATAGCCCCTGACTGGAAGTATTTTGGATGTCCATCAAGTGGGAATGTATAGATTGTAATACATGCACAAAATAGAATATAGTACTACTCAGGAATAAAAGGAACCAATTACTGGGAAGACGCAGCAACTTGGATGCTTCTATAAAGTACAAAGTTAAGAAAAAGAAGTAAGGCTCTGGTGGGCTCTATACACCAGAGCTGTGGGTTATGTTCTGTGGAATTGAATTTCTTTAAAAGCTGACTATGTAGTACCTGAGAGCAGATTATTATTTACTCTATTGTGCCTCCTGTGTACAGGAGCCGGGACAAGGGAATTAGCAACATATGAATTGTGATGGTGGTCCCATAAGTATGAACAAGCTGTACACTTAAGTGCAGTAAATGTTATTGTTAGGTTGTATCTCTATCTCTGAGTATGATTACAATAGATAAGTTACAAAAGTATGTGTTCTGTACTCATTTTAATTTGCATTATTACCTAGTATGTCTGCTTGCTCACATTAAAATTTCATTTTGATAAAATGATTATAGTATTCTACTTTGTTATATCATCATTGCAACTACTTTCTTTGTTGATATTAATCTCAACTGTATACTATCTTTAACCATTAATCAAATATTTATTTTGTATATACATATGAACTCACTAGCTAGGATGTTACACTGTTCAAAGCACATCATTGAGTGAAAGCATCTCTCATTGACATGGGGAGTGGGATGGAGGCATCTCTGCACTGTTCTGTCCCATGGCCTTATTTAAAGAGCATTCTCACCAGTTATTTCCTTTCATAACAGTTACTGCTTCACCATCATTGGAGTTTAGTTTCCTAATAAGGAGTGTGAACACAAGGACTTTCATTTTGGTTGAACTTTATTAGCAATGGAAATATAATTTGCTTTTGACATTCTTAATGTTGTATTGATTCAAAAAAAATTTTTTAATGTATTTAGTATGGGGTCTACAGGGTCTAACTATGTAGATCAGACTCTTAGTGATCCTCCTATTTTCAGTCTCCCAAGCACTGGGATTATAGGCATGTACCACCACACCTAGTCTCAATCACCATCTCAGCTTGGGGCCCAGCGGCGGGGCGGGGCTAGCACTACACATTGGGGATAGAACCCCTAGTCCGCTAAGCTATTTGGCTGGCCTGTCAATTTTTTTGTTTTTAGGGAAGGATCTACAGGATGTTCAGGATCTCACTACTAGACTGGACTCTCCTGTTTACAGCGTCCCAAGAGCTGGGATTCCAGGCTCACACTACCACACCCAGTCTTAATTGCTGCCCAGTCTCAATTGCAGTCTCAGGATGTGGAGGTGGGGGTGTGGGTAATAGGGGTGGGGGGTGGGACCAGCACAGCACACCAGGGATCAAACCTTTGGTCCCTGTGCCTGCTTGCAGGTGCTTTGATCTGCTGAGCTATTTGTCCGGTCCCTCAAATTATATTTGATTAGTGTTTATTTCATTGTTTTATGGTAGTGTCTTACTCTAAATGCAATTGAAATAGTATGCACAAACAGCAGTTGGGATATTAGCAAAAGCACAAGTTAGCCTGGGTCTGGAAGATTTCCAAGAAAGGTTGCTCTCATGCTCCTGAGAAGCAGACTGATTTCTCAGGGTTTCGCCATCTGCTTGCTGAGAGTCAAACTTATAGGGGCTGGCTGGTTACACAGTGATTTTGGAAACCACAACGCCCTTCTTGATCCTTGGGATTGAAGCCAGGCCTATGTCCACACTGAGCTGCATCTCTAGTACTTTTTTGAAACAGGGTCTCACCAAGTTTCACAGGCTGACATTAAACTTGAGATCCTCCTGCTTCAGCCCCTATAGCTATGATTACAGAAGTTCATCACTACACCAGGCCCCTGTCTATTTTTAAGAGTTACTCTTGACCCCACATGCCATTGTTTCTGTGACATTGTGTTTGTCACAAGTGAAACACTAAATATAGTTCAGGATCCTGAAGAGTGTAATTAAGCTCTAGTTCTGATAGATAAATTTCAAAGCCACCATAGCTCACAAGTTTTATGTAAATAGAATGAAAAGGTGACCCTTTTGAATTATAAAAGTTTTGAATTATAAATAGTTGCTTTATAGTGGCAGTAATGATTTCAATTCAATGTTATAATTTAATAAGTGGTTTTTAAGGCAAAGAGTGTAACTCAGTTGTAGAGCACTTACCTCATTTGCAGAAAGCACTAGTCTTGAACCACAGCACTGGAGAAAGAGTTCAGGAAGAAGCAGCTCAGAGCAGCACAGATTTCTTTATCTTCACTGAACAGGAAGTATTTCACATTGATAAAGAGGCATGATCAAGGAATATAGTGAGTGCTTAAAATTCATTACAGTAAATGATACATTGCTAATAATCTGCCTCAGAATATTACTCCTTCCTTCAAATAAATCTCTTCATTTTTTACCACTTTGGGGTACCACTTTTTTCTTTTTAAATATATTTGGTACAGGGTCTCACTAAGCAGCTTGGACATAATGGTCCTCCTGTTTTCAGCCTCCCCAGCACTGGGATTACAGGGGTGTACCAGCATGCTAGATCTTGGTGGCTGGGTCAGGGCACCTGGGGGTGGGGCTGGTGCAGCATGTGGTGCCAGGGATTGAACCCTGGTCCCTGCGCTTGCCTAAATAGGCGCCTAGTCCATTGAGCTATCTCACCAGCCCTTGGGGAACAGTTTTAAAACTTGTGTGTGTGTGTGTGTGTGTGTGTGTGTGTGTGTGTGTTTTGTGGTACTGAGGATCAAACTCAGGACCTTGCACTTGCCAGGCAGTCCTTATGCCACTGAGCTATCTCCACAGCCCTTGTGTATCTTTTTATGGCTTCCTCAATGTCCTGCATTTATTAAAAATGTTTACAGAAGTTTCTGCCAATAAAAGTATTATAGTACATCCTCCTCCAGTGCCAGACTTGATCTGGCACTGTATGGTTCTGGCTTTTCCCCTAAGTGAGAATAAACATGAAAAATAAATGTCTTGACTTGATTCTGGATATGGAGCATCCATGACAGTACACATAAAGACACTCATGAAAGGATTTCCAGGTGTGCTTCAGAAAGAGGCAAGAACTGAGGACAAGTGTTTTCAAATCAAGGGAGGGGGGTGCATTTTAGGGCAATTAATATATTTTTTACTGTAATGTTTTCCAAAACATGTAAATATTCTTTGTAGTTTTGAATTGTACCATTGTATCTCTGTATGAGTTTTATTCATTACCTAGCATGATTTTGACATAGGAACTTGGGCTTTCCTCATTAATGAAAGTTTCTTCAGTAGGTTTTCACTTTCTAGCACTTAAAATGTATTAGGTACCATACAATATATAAGACAGATACTATCTGGTCCATACATATTTAGAAACAAATGTTTGCTAAATAGCTGTGATAAAGAACAAATTTATGATGAGGGTGCTGTGGTAATGCTAAGTGGGATGGAATGGCTGCTTTAGATAAGGTGGTCTAGAATGTCTTCCTCTGGAATTTTAAAGTTTTCATTTGTAGAAATAGGGCAAATTAATCTTTGAAAAAGGGAACAGTGTATGCAAAGGTCCTTGTCTTGGTTATTTTCTCTCCTTGCTAAGAATACCTGGCACTCAAAATTAAGGAAGGAAAAAAGTTTGTTTAGTTGACAGTTTGTCGAGGTTTCAGTCCATGATCAGCTGGCTCCAAAGAAGGGTGGTATGGTTTAGGAAAACAGTTTACGGCTGCAGAAGATAGCAAGAGCAGCAGGAGCAAAACATGTGGAGAAGCAGGCCTCTTTCTCTCCCTTATATTGTATGAAGGCTACCCGCAGCAGGGCAATTGGAGCCCTCTCACCCATAATCCTAGCATTGGGCCATGAATCTATCAAAAACTCTAGAAGCCCTCCCCATGATTACATGAAGCTTTGTGGGGACATCTAGACTCTAACCATAATAGTCCTAAAGCAGGCAGAGCTCCCATAGCTTGAAAATGTTGAAAGGCAAGGACCAGTGACTTAGTGACTTAGGGGAACAGTGCCAGGGAGGAGATAATAAGAGCCTACATGTTGAGATAACACAGGTGATGGAAGTGTAGTTGACAGTCCTTTAGTGATTTGCTGTATGTACAGTTTATGGACTGTGGAGATAGTGGGGTGGTAAGAGAGGAGCTATGCACTGTGCTTACCTTAGCAGCTCAGTGGGCTACGGGTGACCTTGCTGAGATGAGGAGCACATAAGGTGCAGTGCTAATGTCCACAGCTTCCATCCACATGGTTGGGGTGGTAAAGCAAGGGTTGGGCAGAAAATGTTTCTTGTAACGAATCTTTTTCTTTTTTTTTTTTTTTAATTGTCTATTATCTCAGATACTATGGCTTTATACTAAGTTTTGGTGGCAGCGCAGCCCTAGTTTCTCTTAAGATTCTGAAATGTCTCCCCAGATGAGCTCATTCCTTCTGAGAGCTTCACATTTCGTGTATCTGGCAGTGACTCCCCACTACTGGAGCTTTCTTTTCAGCTGCTGATATACCCTTGTATCTAACTTCTTATTCAGCTTTCCTGGACTTCTCTCAGGGGTTTCAAGCAGCTGCACTGCCTGATTTTCAAATTTACCCTAAAGGTACAATAATAAAGAAAGTTTTTTTTTACAAAGGAGAGGAAAGGAAATAAAGCATCATGTGAACACCAGTACTATTTTTAAATCCGAATAACAAGTATATTGAATTAGCTCAAAGCTCTACTGAGAAAAGTATTTTCATTTTCCTGCTTCATAGTATATTTTGCTCAACCCTGTCACTTGAATTATGTCATTTTTTATTCCTGTAGGAGAAAATCCAAGGCATTTAACATTTACACATAAGCTGTTACTCTTTTACAGCTGATGCTTGGGAAAATGCAGAGGAGGGCAGACAGAGCCCCTGTAGATTCTTGTTGACAGTTTGTTGAGGTTTCAGTCCATGATCAGCTGGCTCCAAAGAAGGGTGGTATGGTTTAGGAAAACAGTTTGTGGCTGTACATATCCAATCATCTGGAAAGTGCCTTGGTTTCAGCATTTCTTTCTTTCTGTACGCACATTTGCTGCCAGGACTCTGCCGTGCAGCCTTTGGTGCTATTAGCCACACCTCACCTAACCACTGCTTTTCTCATGGTATTAGAAAGCATGACTGTGTAGAACTGTCTTCCAACAGAGTGGAAACATTTTAAAATTTAAGGAACATGTCTAAAGTAGCGTGGGGGAACATTTTATAGCTTTCAACATCTGTATTTGACACATACAGAAATGTCTAGAACTGCTGATAGAAATGTCTTCCATCAGTTATCTAACCTCCAGGGCCAGGGATATGGCTAAGCCATGTAGCACCTGCCTGGCAAACACATAGTCCTGAGTTTGATTCCTGGAATCAACAATAACAACAAAAAAACCCTAAGCTTCTTTCTTTCTTTAGAGAGAAGAAAAAAAAGCAAGCTAAATGCAAAACACATAGAAAGAAAGAAAAAAAAAAGGAATAATGAAGATTATACTAGAAATCAGTGAAACAGTCAAAATCAGTAAAGATCAATGCAATAAGATGATTCTTGAAAATAATTAGTAAAATTGACAGTGGTAATAAAGCCTGAAATAAAATAGCTATAAATTACCCAAATCAAAAGTGATAATAGAGACACTGCTTCTAACCATAGAGAAATCAAAAGTATTAGAATAGCTAGGCACAATTGTATAATCCTGCAACCCCAGCAGCTCAGAAAGCCGGCACAGGAAGATGGCCAGCTTGGGCAATTTAGCTATAGTCTGCCTCTAGATGAGAAAAAAAAAAAACTGGGGATATAGCTCAGTTTGAAGGTCCTGATTTTTATCCCCAGTAAAACACACACACACACACACACACACACACACGCACACCTGAACATTATGAGTAACTTGATGCCAAAAAATTTGATAATTTAGATAATATAGACAAATTCTTACAAAAATAGAATTACTGAAACTAGCACAGGTTTTTTTTTTTTTTTTAAATGGATAAACTTATCACAAGAAATTAAATTATAAGGGCTGGCCAAATAGCTCAGCAGACTAAAGTGCCTGCTTAGGCAGAGCACAGCATCCAGGGTTCAATCCCTGGTGTGTGGTGCTGGCCCCACCCTCGGTGTGCACTGAGGTGGGGACTGAGACTGGGTGTGGTAGCACACACCTATAATCCCAGCTCTTGGGAGGCTGAACAACGGAGAATCACTGAGTCTGATCTATGTAGTGAGATCCTATAGACCCTGTACCCTGTAGACCCTGTACTAAAAGAAATTAAATTACTATCAAAATTTCTACTCATAAATAATAGCTTAAACCTCAAACTATTTTTCCAGTAAATCTTGACCGATTAGGTATTTAAAATAGAAATGATGCCAACTCCTCAAAAATTAAAGATACAAGAGCCGAAAGCACTTCCTCACTCACAGAATAAGGCCATTGTTGCCCTAATATCAGTGACAGAGGCATTATAAGAAAACAAGCAAAGTAACACTGTGAGCCAATTTCCTTCATGAATATACACACAGAAAAATTCTTAAAGAATTTAACAAGGCAACTCAGCCTTATGTAAAAAGGATTATAAAATGGCCATTGAAATAAGATTTGGTTTAAATCTATCAGCGTATTTATGCACCAAGTTAAATAGATTAAAGAACAAAAACCATGCAGTCATCTCTAAAGAAACACATTTGACAAAATTCAATACATATTCTTGAGTAAAACTCTTAGCTGATTCTAAATAGTATTGCCACAAATTGACAACATTTTTCCACTTGAAAAATACCTCTTACAGTGTACTCTATAGTGTTCAAAGTCTGAGTATTTATCCCTAATTTAAACAAGAAATCATATCATGCATTTTTGCCTTTTCTGCTCAGTTTTTACATTAGAGATGTTCTCCTGTGCAACAAAGAAGGAAAAATGGAAGAAGGAAGGGAGAGAGGGAGATTTAAAGCCATCAAGATCAGAAAGGAAGGAAAAATCATAAAAGAAGTATAAGATTTACACAAAGAAAAATATAAAAGAAGTATAAGATTTACACAAAGAAAAATATAAAACAATCCTAAAAGAAATTAAAAATGAACCTCCGTAAATGGAGACAGTCTATGTTCAGCAATGAAAAGATTCAATGTGGTTTAGAAGATACTTCTGGAGAAATTGTGAAGCTGAAATCCAGTGGCTCTAAAATAACCTAAATAATCTGGAGAGAAAGAAAGAGAATTAGAGGACACAAGCTGATAATTTTTTTAAATAGGTTAATGTTTATTTTATTATGTCCAGGTCCCTTTGAAACCAGATAGAAAAGAGAATCAGGTTAAAGTTGTCTGATTCCTTTTTTTATTTATTTATTTTTTTTTTTCTTTAAACCAGACACATACTTGGAAGTGTTTAAACTAATACGGTGAAACTTTTTTTTTTTTTCTTTTTGTGCTACAGGGCATTGAACTCAGGACTTTGTTATTCTACTGAGCTATCTCCCTGGCCTAAACCTTTTTTTTCTTTAATGTTTGATTTCTTCATGATCACTTTCCCTATACCATGACCTTGGATGTCTCTCCCACACTCACTCTTCTTTTTTGAGGCAGGGTCTTGCTTTGTAGTTCAGGCTTGCCTTGAACTTAGTATGCAGCCCAGGCTGTCCTTGAGCTTGCAGCTATCCTCCTGCCTCAGCATCTTGAGTACTGGGATCACAGGTGTGTACTATCACACTCAGCTCCCACATCAATACTTGAAGAATTTAGAAGCCTTTATCAAATGCATCTTCCATGCCACTTTTAATCAGTTTAGGGAGGTGGGATATTATTTTTTGAGTCTCAACCACCTGCTCCGCGACCTCCACAGCAGTCTTCCCCAGAAATCCTACCTGGCTTCTGGCTGCCAGGCTATAGCCAGAGCCTTCAGCCCCTGGGGAGGGGGGACCTAAACTTATAATAATTAAAACTGTGTGGAATTTTTGCAAGAATAGGCATAGCAATCAATGGAACAGAGTTTAAAAAAAAAAAAAAACCCACAGAAATTAATGTTTTTTATGATCAGCTGTTTTGAGTGATGAATTATATTCTGCAAATTTTCTCTTTAGAAGACCAATATTTGTGCACTTATAATGCATTACTTTTATGATAAGTAAATTATACCTCAAGAAATCTTTCAGTGGGGCCGGGGAGATTGCTCAGTGGAATAAGCACTTCCCTGGCAAGTGCAAGGGCCTGAGTTCAATCCCCGAGGTTCTGGTCAAAAAATAAAAGGAAATCTGTCAGTGACATACTTATCTTATCCTTTGTGGTGAGAAGATTGTGATAGTTTATATCACTGAGACTAGACCAGTGATGGTGAACTTTTAGAGAAATGTCCAAACTGCAACCCAAAACTCACTTATTATGAGGTGGCAACACTGTTGCTAAACCTAAATACTGTGGTTTCATTTTAGAAAGAACAAGTCATATATTAACATCTTTTGTCTTAAAAGAGAAACACAATGATATGGCTGCAATATGTTCACCAACACTCTAAACCTTTTTTCATTTTGTACTGGGATCCAACTTGGGATTTTATGTTGCCAGGCAGTTGCTTAAACCACTAATCTATGTCACCAGCCCTTGCTCTAGACTTTGAATGTCATAACCCTGCCTCCTGTTTTTTGCTGCTCTTGGCATTGGTCAGGTATATCTATTGATATTTACTTCTTATTAGCTTGTTCTTCCAATAACCTTTATTTAAAAACTCAATAGTTTCACCTTCTTTTATTCGTCCCATCAATAGCTATTTAGGTAGTTGAAGATTCTCTTTCTCTTTGTTACAAGGGATATGGAAATGTGATGCTCAAATTTATAATGTCCAAATGTTTTAAGATATGACTATTAAATTTGATAAGACATGTTGGTACAATTTTATATGAGCTTTATATGCAGTTACTATAATTTCTTCAATATATATCAGTAAAGCAGTAAATTATTAATACTGTTATTAATCAAGCTATGTGGAATCTGGATATTGTAATGGATTTTTAACAGTGGTTTATCTGAATGAACAAAACGTGCCTAATAGACCTGTGGCTGCTCCAAATCATTTGTTAACCATTAATTCTCGATTGAAGTATCTCTACTATTCATTAGTCTAACATTAATAGAATGTTAGAATTACATATTTTATTATGAATGAATAAGCACAGGTAATTCATGATCTAGTATTATAATTAATCTTGTTTATTAAGTTGTACAATGAATTCTTTTTCTTGCAGACGTATTTCACTAGCTAGTCCACGTCAGCTTTTTAAAGCTTCCAACATGACCCAGCGATGGCAACATAGAGAGATTTCCAATTTTGAGTATTTGATGTTTCTCAACACTATTGCAGGTAATCCACATTTGCATGCTGACTTATTCCAAATAGTAAGTTATTAACTGTGGTATGGTTAGATTATTTTGGGTGCTGTCAAAAGTAACTTACTTTTATTGTCATTATTTCTGTATTTTATAAAGGTATGATGATAATATTTCCAGTCATATATGAATACTTCATACTTGAAATTAAAAAAATGGCTGAAGTCAACAACTTTGGACATTGGCCAGTTGTGCTGATAATAATGCATTACTATTATGGACTATTGGATATTTTGGGGTTATTTTGCTGAATTCATGTACCTATAATCTTTGCACTTGCATCAAGTATAAAAAGCCCTTCAAAGACTTCTCCAAATACAGCTTTACTAATAGCAATGAAGCACCCATCTCTGACAAAACAAAACAAAATAAAACAGAGGGAATAAAGGACCTTTTTCTTGTGAAAAAATATATATGTACATACAAGATAGGATGAAGATACAGCTACTTTCTTTTAGTTCAGTGAGAAGAAACACTTATACTAATAGACAAGATATGTCTACATCTTGTCCTCTGAATAACTACCATGATGATAGCAATATACAGTGTATTAGCTCAGTGTATTAATATGGCTTTACTTTTTATATCTTGTTTTTATACTTTTCTGCTGGATGATTAAGACCAAGATAAAGCAAGAAATACAACTTTTGTATCTGCCAAGGTCAATCAAATTCCCTCAGGATTTACCCTGAAACCTGTACTGCAGTTTGTAGATCCTTTGTCAGTGTCAGCCATGTGGATGAGTCACAGCCATTGCTTGACTAATTTGCTCTCTGTGAAAGCCTGAGAGAATGTTTTCTCTCCATGTGACTCTCCTTAGGCACACTCTACATTGTTGATCACTTTCCTCTTTGGCCCCATAATTTCCAATAAATCTGTGACACAACTGTACATGGTGTTACAGTATAGGTTCTCCTGTGTCCCGAGTCCTCACTGACCTTGAAAGGCTAGGGCCACAATGTTAGCTGTCCTTGCAGCCTTTCTTTTTCTCTAAGTTTTGGTCTACCAACTTAAGTTGTTAACGCTCCAGAAGAGAAGCTTAATGATATTATTACCGTATAACATAGGTAGTTGAGCTTAACCTCACTATTTTTCTGAATATCAACTATCTTAGTCATAATATGGAACAGGTGTTTTTTGTCATTAAAATGAATAAAAAGTAGAAAAAAATCACAGAAAATGAATATAAAAGCTTTTTTCCAAAAGAGAAAGTAAGTATAATTAGCACTTAGCATTAGCACTAGCAATTAGCACTAGCAATGGGCTCATTGTGGAATAATAAGAATGAAGAATATGATAAATATGTAAAGACCTTCATAACTTGGATAGGAATGTATTATTTGATAAAATAATCACATGTAGCATTTTATTGGGTAATATTAGGCAAAAAAAATACTTCTAGTGTGAGTTAAGAAAATCTAAAGACTCTTTGCTCACTGAAAACCGTCCACCATCTTGGAAAGAACATAAAAATGGAAACGTGTCATTGATTTTCATTTGTGACAACTAGAATAAAAAAAGGAACTGTCTGTGAGACAGTTAAGATTCATTTCAATGAATTGACATGGTTTATATTTGAAACACAAAGGACATACAAGAGAAAGAGACATGTTTCTTCTCAGAGAAGCTATTTTACATACAAATGTGAGCACAGGTTAAAAACCCCTTATTGCAGATGCTTAGGACCAAATATCTTTTTTTTTTTTTTTTTGAGTATTTCAGATTTTTGTATGTTTGTATAGGCTTTACCAATTCAGAATCCATTTGAAATCCAAAATGTTCTGAAATCTGAACTTGGAGTTCCAATTTTTCAGATTTTGGATTTTTGGATTAGGAATATACAACCTTTATTATATAATTCTAGAGAAGAGAGTGCATATTTAAGAAAGAAGTATAAAATTTTATGGAGATTTAAAGAATAGTGTGAGGTATATATATTTATTATATTATATTTACCCAGCTGTTAGGAGAAATGAAAAAATAGGAATGATTTCAGTGGTGGTGACATAAGGAATGAGACTGCATTTACTGGAGGAGGAGCTGGTTCTGTGATTAGCAGTCATCCTAAGTAAAAATGGAAGCAAAACCAAGCATAGGAAGATGGTAAAATTTAAAGTGTATCCAGAGAATACTGGTATACTATAGTTTATATAGATGCATGTCTGTCTCCATAAAGTATACATTTATAAATATATAATGAGAAAAAAGAACATTAGTGTGCAGACATTTTGAAAGATTTTCTTGTATGTTTGAGGAGTTGACAGTGTATTGGGAGAATTTTTAAGGTTTCTGAGCACAAAAACAGTTGTATTACATACTGAAACTTTGAGAAAAGTTGACTGAGAGATAAATTCAAATTCAGAGGAACTAGGCAGAAAGTGAAGTATTAGCAAACAGTTACATATATGTAATGCAAGGCTACACTGCAGAGATGACAGTAGACATTGAGTGGACAGAGAAAATACTGTAGGAGTTTATAAGGCACCAAGCATTTGATGTACATCTGACTGAATATGGGTAGTTAGTGAGAACAGTATCAGAAACGACTTTGCACCTTCTGATCTTAATTGCTGGGCAAACTGATCATTGGTGCCATTAATAGAAATCTAGGGAAAGACAGCAATTGTACTATGTTGACAAGACACCCACATCAAGTATGAGAAAGAGAACAGGTCAGCTGGGTTATTGAGAATTTAGAAAGACGCTGTATTTCATCTGCATGAGGAACGAATCATTACGAAAGAAACGAGTTCATCTGTGCAGATAATTCTGAAAGCAATTAGCTTAGGCTGGGAGTCCACTCTACATTCTCATTCACATGAGAAGAAAGAAACATTGAAAGGAGGAGGAGGGGAAGTTAGAAATGTGGGTAAAGAAATGAGAAAAAGAAAATAGTGAGTGATCCTAGAGTTTATAGATACAGTAGGCGAACGGAGGTTATGTCAGAAGTCTTGAAAGCATTTGGAAAGTATTTGTCACCTTTGTCAAATGCTATAGAAAGGTAAGGTAGAAGAATTAAGAGTGAGTATGGGACGTATTTGTGGACTTCTCATTTGGGATTTGCTGGTAATTTCATAATTCTTTTTTCATTAAGTCTAAGATTGATAATAAGACCTGAGTGGTGGGAGGTGAAATGGGAACGTGAGATTAGGTTATCATTTTCTTACTGTGATAGTGAAGAAAGGGCAGTTAGGCAAAGAGGAAAAGCCATAGGAGATGGAGAGAGAGAGAGAGAGAGAGAGAGAGAGAGAGAGAGAGAGAGAAATTGATGCTTTAAGTTATTAGGGAGACTGGTCAAGAGCCTCTGGTGAAAAAATTACTCTTAGTAAAAAAACAGCCCCCTCCGAGAGAAAAAGAAAGGAGAAAAGAGGGTGCATGATCTGAATTTTCTCCATTCAGTTAGCTGAGGGAAAGAAATCAAGAAAGTATGACCATTTATGTTCATTTTAGTAGATTTATGTAACTAGTAAGCAACTGGATTTAAAATATGTCCATTAAACTCATTATGTAGCTTTCCAGACTCACACTATGAAAGTTTCCTTTAATATTCAACTCTTGTGTTCGCTTCGGCAGCACATATAATATTCAATTCTTGAAAGAAAACCAAAAATGATCAAATACGTGATAAAGAATTCAAACAATAGTAGTAGTCTTATAAGTTCACATTGAAATTTATAAAAATGGGTAATAGTTTGGTAAATAATGGAGTTGGGATTCAAATGCTTTCATTTTGCCTCCTGAAGCAGTGATCTCATCCATCTACTACCTCCCCAAAGTGATGCTGTGCACAAAAGTGGAGTAGAAGAGCTGCTTGATCCTTTGAATTTGCATTTTTAATCAACCTCAATGTGTTCAGGCACTCCTTAGTTTAGAAGATGGGTAGGAAGCATGTGCGTAGGAAGCATGTGGCAGCATCTGCAGTTGAGGGAGACAAACATTCTTAATGCTGTTCCCTCACAGTGGATCAGAGCATTTGAAAATCACCACAGAAATTTCAAAGTCATTTAGAATATATCTCTCATTTTATATGTAACTAGGGAATGTTCCCTGGGCTTAAGTGACTAATCTTGGTTGATTACTTGGCATATTAGAGGTAAAAAGGAGGGGGGGAGGTTAGTGGGGGATTCTAGGTATTAAAAGTTCTGTTAAAATTATAAATTGTTTTTTAAAGTCCTACTAAGGACATACCCATTCCTGGAGAGGAAGAATCAATATTATCAAAATGACTGTATTAACAAAAGCAGTACACAAATTAAATACAGTTCTTATCAAAATACCGACAGGATTCTTCACAGAATTAAAAAGCCAATCCATATAAAGCCATAATAATTGGAACTCAGTACAAATAGTTCAATCAAAAATAGGTAAATGGAGGGGCCGGGGAGATGGCTCAGTGGAATAAGCACTTCCCTGGCAAGCGCAAGGGCCTGAGTTCAATCCCTGGTTCCGCCAAATAAAAATAAAAATTAAATTAAATTTAATTAAATTTAAAAAATAGGTAAATGGAGTGCATAGACACTCCTCAAAAGAATATGAATGGCTAATAAATATGTGAAAACATGTGCAGTATTTTTTATTAGGAAATTACAAATCAATGTAATTTAATCTAGTGAGAGTGGCTATAGTCAAGAATACAGAAACAAATGCTGGTGAGGATACAGAGACAAAGGAGCCCCTCTGCATTGTTGTGGGAATATAAACTAGTAGAGGCACTATGGAAGTCAATTAATAGCTTTCTCATAAAACCAAAAGTAGAAATTCTACTTGATGCTGCTAAAACCTCTGGATATTTTACTGAAAGTATTAAAGTTATCATACTATAGTGATACTTGCATACCCTGCTATATAACAGTGCAATTCATAATAGTGAAACTCTGGAAATAACCTGTATTCCTATTAACAGATGAATGGCTACAACATATACATATGTGTGTATATATACATACATATGTGTGTATATATATATATATATATATATATATATATATATTTAAATATAAATATATATACTTTAAGCGTTGTTCAACCACAAAAAGTCAATCAGGTTATTTATTGGAAGATAGATGGATCTTAAGGCCATACTGTTCAGTGAAATAAATCAAAACAGATAATCAAATACTGCATAGTTTTTCTTTTCTCTAGAAAAACCCAAGATACACATAAAGAGTAAAATAAAAGGAAGATGATAGGTGCTGGGTGTGGTGGCACATTCTTGTAATCCCAGCACTCAGGAAGCAGAGGCAGTAGGATTGCTGTGAATTAAGGACAATTTAGGCTAGCCTAAACTATACATCAAGACCCCATCTTAAAAAAAAAAAAAGATAGGAAACAAGGAGATAGACTTTTTCTTGAGAAAGGGAAGTGGGGAAATGATCAATATACTATATGTATAAAATTTTACATAAACTAATTTTTAAAAAGAAAAAATACCTGGAGGCTATAAATGTAGTTCAAGGACAAAGTATGTGTTTAAATTGTGTATGGCATTGAGTTCAATCCTTAGCATTTTATTAGGGTTAGTCTTTCAAATAATAACAGAATGGTCAAGACAGAAGGTACTGAGATGTAAATATGTTTATCAAGATGTAAATATGGTTTGATTATTACTTGTCCTATGATTTGGGGCCCCACCCAATCTTTTGTGTCTCATCTATTGAGAGTGATACTAATTTCATATGATTATTATGAAGAGTATGAGATTATTATGAACAACTCTGCCCCTCAGAAGTCATTAGTTGTTAAGAACTAGAGAAGCAAGGTAAGCTCAGTGATAGAATGCTTTTCTTTTGTGTTCAATGACCTACATGCTATCTCTAGTGCCACCAACCCCCTCTCTGTTTCTCTCTCTCTCTGTTTCTCTTTCTGTTGTTGTTTTTAGTAATTCTGTTACTAAACTTGCTTGTGATTGCATTTTTAATATTATAGTAAAAGTGATTGATTTTTCTCCACTCTCAGGCCGGGGTTATAATGACTTAAATCAGTATCCTGTGTTTCCCTGGGTCATCACTAACTATGAGTCAGAAGAATTGGATCTTACCTTGCCAAGCAACTTCAGAGATTTGTCTAAGGTAATTTCTCAATAATTATCTGAAATACTGTGTTGCATATTAACATAATTCTTACTCATAATTTTCTCCTACTTGAACAGATCTTTTCAATGTAATTGAACCTTTAATATATTTACCTTTTAAATGTATTTCAAGGTTCTGAAGTTCAAAACTATGAGACTTAATGTACATGATGAACTTGATTATTAAAAATATTAATATATTTATTTTTCCATCTCCATTCAAACAAATAGTATCCCCTGTTTTTATTGAAACTTGAGGGCCAGAGAGATAGCTCAGTAGAATAAACACCTGCCTGGCAAGTACAGGGTCCTGAGTTCAATCCCCAGTACCACAAAAAAAAAAAAAAAAGAAAAAAAAGAAAAAAAAAAATATATATATATGGAAAAAATCATGGAGAAGTACCATTTCTCCCCATTGCTCCACATTACCCTTCTGTCACTACTTGCCTTTTTTTCCTTTTCTTGGTCTTTTTAAAATAGGGTTGGCCTTGAACTTACTTGTAGCTCATCCAGGCTTTGAAATGGAAGTAATCCTTCTTTCACAGCCTCCAGGGTCCTGGGATTACATGGGCATGCAGCACCATGCCAGCTCCCACTTGCCTTTTCTGATAAAACCATAGGGATCCTTTTTAAGTCCATTTTTGACTTGTGTAAGTTGCATGCTTAGATGTTTCTTGCTTATTAGTGAATAAAATAAATCTTTCCAACATAGAGCATTGCTGTCTGCCTGCTGTTTTGTCTCTTTGCAGAAGGCTTATCCTCATCCTTTTGATCAGCTCCTGAGGGAGGCCATTGCTGTTGGTCTTTCTTTGAGGAGCTGCTCAGTGCTTCTGTTATAGCACTGGCCATAGCTTGCATTTCACGTATTTCATACCTGCTTGCTTTGGTTCTGCTTATCTCCCTCACCAGGCTATTAAGTGATAGAATTATTTCCTTTCTGTCTCCTACTACTTGCCACTTTCTTACCTCAAATGGGTAAGATGTTCTCAGAATGCCAGATTTTTGTTCTGGCTCTGAATTCCTCTGAATTTTTCATTAATTGCTAGGACTCAATAAAGTACTTAAATAAAGCTGTACTGAGGTCCTACTCAGTGATTTCTTCTCTTAGAGAATTGCTGAGCTTCTGAAGATCCAACATGAGTTGTGCCAGTACATTTGTGTTTTAGTTACTTTTCTCTTGTTGCTGGGACAAAATACCCAATGCCCAAAATTAAAAAGGAAAAGGTTCATTTAGCTCACAGTTTGGGGAGGTTTCAGTCCTTACTCAGCTGGCTCCAAGGCAAAATGGCACATGGCAGAGAGTAACAGTTCATGGTGGCTGAAGACAGTAGAAGCAACAAGAACAAAAAAAAAAAGGAGCTTTCTCTCCCTCATGTTGTAAGAAAATTACCCACTCCAGCGAGGGTGTACCTTTAATCCCAGCATTGGATCATGAATCAGTTATAAACTCTAGAACCTGCCTCATGACTGTGTGAGACTTTAGGCAGGATATCTAGGCATAAAGCATAACAACTTGTTTACCCAGTTTTCTTGATGTAGAATCTAAACATTCTATTTTTCTGACATCAGAGTAAGGATGTTCTTTATTTACCATTCTTAGATGTACTTTTTTATTATGTATGTATATATGTATGTATGTATGTATGTATGTATGTATGTATGTATTTATGTATGTATTTAGTACAGAGTCTCTCTGCACTTCTGACTCACCCTCCCTAGCACAGAGAAATGGAAGTAATCCTTCTTTCACAGCCTCCTGGGTGCTGGGATTACAGGCATGCAGCACCATGCCAGCTCCCACTTGCCTTTTCTGATAAAACTGTAGGGATCCTTTTTAAGTCCATTTTTGACTTGTGTAAGTTGCATGCTTAGATGTGTGTGCCCCCAAGCCCAGTTTTAGTGGCTAGCTTGGCTCCCAGGGCCAGCACAGCATGTGGTACTGGAGATCAAACCTGAGATCCTTGTGCTTGCGAGGCAAGCACTTAGACTGCTGAGCTATCTCCCCAGCGAGATGTACTGTGTGATTCACACTGAGAATATTCAGGAGTATCTTCTAGTCTCTGTTCATAGGATCTTCTGCATATAGTCCAGACAAACGTAGTAGTCACCAGGAGGACCTCTGATCAAAAAGTCATGTTTACGTTCTTATTGTTGCCTGTTGTATAAGATGTTTTGTCTGTCTCTGCCTCTTGCTAGTCTTCTGGTCCCTTCTGGCCCCTTGGGCCTTGTTGTTGCTCTTCTCTTTATCTAGAAGTCTGAATTCCCATGGTATTCTCTGTTTATGTCTAATACATTCATAATTTGTACTTTTAACATTTGTAAACCTGGAGACATGGCTCAGAGGTAGAACCCTAGACTAGTATGCAAGTCCTTGGGTTTGATTCCAAACAGTGGAAAACAACAGAATTTTTTTTCTATGTTTCTTAGTAATTAAAATTCTTGTTTAAAAAATCAATAAATAAAATAAAAGCCTTACTTACACTTAGTTGTTGCATTTCTTTTAAGATTCTGTAGTATTTTATAAGGATTTGAAGATCTCAGGTGTAATGCATGAGGGCTATATTAGATTAATTTTTTTAATGTACCATGTTGGATGTAAATATAAAAACTTAATGACTAGTTAATCTTGTAGTATTTATTATATCCTCTGCTCTCTCTATTTAAGTTTTTACACATAAAAATATTTTCCTGAATTTGATGGGATATAACATTTGCTTTGCAAGGTCAATAACATTTAAATAAATGTTTCTGAAGCACTCAAAAATTATAACCAAGTCCTTCAGTGTGGGCTTCTGTTTGAATGTATGGCTTATCATGATGTTTGTACCCTCATATGCTTTTTCTGGAGATCTCTTTAAGATGCAGTGAACAGAGAGCTGGGCTCCAGACAAGGCTGACACATGGTTTTGTCTTGGTAAAATAGTTCCTTGTGTTCCTGGTAGGAGGATCTTCAGATATTTCTTCTGAGCCTCTTTTACTCTTCCAACATCCTGAACAGAATCTCTCAGAACCTGCTATGTTTGCCCTTTTCCCTCCTTTTGCCAACTTGACTTCATTCTTTCTTCCCCTCACAACTATGTTCTCTATCCACTAAAATTCTTTAGAGGAAAAGAAAGCCTCAAAATAATTGTAGTGTATAGGTTATATAATTTGTTTTACCAGTAATATTCATTGAAATAAATTCTTAAATGCTGCTACAAATTTGCCAGCTAAAGAAAATTTGATTAAATTGACTTTTACTTGTATGTTACATCTTTTTAAGGCACTTGAAAAGTCATTTTTTGGGGTAGATAAAATATTATTTTCACTGATACATGTATGACTTTTCTTCTGGATGATAGGTTTTATACCCCATTGGATGATCAGTAGTAACTTTGCTACATTACGAGTGAAAAGGGGGAGGATAACAAAACCAAAAAAGGACTTGCTTGCTTCTCCCTATACATGACCCTGTGTTCTAAGCACAGATATAAGAAACATAATTTGAGGGCCAGGGGAGATAGCTCAGTAGAACAAGTGCTTGTCTGGCAAATGCAGGGTCCTGAGTTCAATTCCTGGTACAGCAGAAAGAAAAGAAGGAAGGAAGGAAGAAAGAAAATTTATGACGCTTAATGCCTTTAATTATAGTGGCATTCACTTTTTATTTTAAAGGATTTTATGAAATATTTGAGAAAAGAATAAAGGATACTCTATCCTTTAGCTGGAGCACATACAGTTGAATGGTGAATGGTAGGGTCATTAGCAGTTATGAGAAAAACTAGAGTTCTAGCTTTCATCCATGTATCTTGCAACTCATATCTTCTTTTCTGTAAAGCAAGAATAGTTCAAGTGCTACAGAATTCATTCAGGTTCATGAAAATGGAATTCTACTAGCACTCATTGTTTTCATTAAATATTGATGAAATAAGTGAGTTTGGAATTAACTACATTGTTTTTTAAGTGAAATAATCAAGCACATCAGATATTTGTAAATTTTGCTTTGTACCCTGATAATAGTGGGCTTGTGTACTTAATAAAAATAACATGTTACTTTTAGTAGTGAGGTTTGCCAAAATGTTTACAATGTGATTCGGTTTTCAAATAATATGGTTATAAACATACTTTCAAGCCCATGTCTTCTATATCAATGAGCTTTATTCATACAAATAATAACTATAATAGAATTGTATTAAAATTTGTCCCTTAGTGTTCATTTGGAAAACATTACTATTTGTTTAAATAAACTTGTGAGATCCTGAAAAGCATTGTTTGCAAACCATAATTTAGAATATTCTTACATCTTATCCCAATTCTTAAGTAGATAATGTAGCCTGACTGGCTTTAAAATGTGTTGAATTATTTATACATATTTATGTTCATTTGATTTCCCCACAGCTGGATTTTAGAGGAATTTTAGCAGCTTTGGTAAAGAGCTACAATTTTGTTTGGTAATCTTTTTGATATTATATAGAGAATTAATGTAATCAGCACCATTTCTCTGAGTTATATTTTCTGATGATTCTTTGAGAGCAGGAAAAGTATGAATAAAGCAACATTAAAGCCTTCTAGGAGTATAAAATTTATTCCATGTATAGTATCTCCTTATACTGATTACATATTAGTATAAATTTTTATATTTAAGTCAGTATGTTGAGATCACATCTGCTTTAGTCTGAAAAGATGGTGGAAATTAAATATTTTCTTACATTGAAAGATTTCTCATATAGTGTAATGGTTTTATTCTTTGAAGGCTGAAAACAGAGATCAGTTTTGAAGCCCCCCACCCCCCTGTTTTGTCATCACTGGTCTGAGTTTCTGATTGACGCGATGATACGGGTAGCCACACGTAGTTTGGAATAACATTAATCTATATTTTCTAAATACACATTGATTTTTATATTTTGACAGTGTCTTCATAAGAGATAATCAGCATTTTCTTTTTATCTTATCTTTATATGAAATTTTAACTAGGAGAGGAATGTATTTTCAAAATGTCATACCATAAAACAAATTATGATGGCTTTTTTAATATCCAGACTTTCCTTGTGAATTTGAAAGTTTTTCTTTGTAACTGTGATTGATTGATTGATTCTTTTTCTACCTTGGAGACTTATTATTTAAACCAGTTGTCTATAAAAGAAAAACTCAGACAAGATTGCCTGAAACAATCTTTTCTTCTAATTGACAAGAATACTTATTCTGGGATATATATAGTATGCATTTGTACTATGATTAGAATACCTGTTTCAAATCTTAATGTATTCTTAGATCAAAATGGAGTTGATGACCGCTTACTCACTTGCAAATGGAAACTTAGTTATTTTGGCCATGATATTTAAAGATAAGAACATCCCACTTACTGTTATGAAGTTTTGTTTAATAAGCACTGTTGGCTAGGCTCTTATAAGTATTATATGTGTTTATGCCTTATTGTTTTTTACAGAGATGGAAACCTAGGCACTGTGAGTTTAATCAAGTTACACAAAATTGCACGTCTAACAGATTGAGTACACATTTATAAAAGAAGACAATGTTTTCAGACTCAATCTCACAACTGTTTTTGAAAGTGGATGTATGTGTAAGGCTCTTTGTAAGATTTGAAAAAATAGGAATAAAAAAAGAACTGTCAGTATGTCTCACTGGAAAGCTTTTGCTTAAGTTGTACAGATGCATGTATCAGTACATCAGTTATTTCACACTCTCTGGGACAAAATACCCAGCATCTGTAATTGAAAGAAAGGGTCCTTTAGTTTGTCTCATATTTCGGTGGATTCCGTCGATGGTCTGTGGCTCTGAGGCACAAATGACATGGCAGAATAGCATCACAGAGCAGCTCTGTGCACTCCCTGGTGACCAGGAAGCAGGGGAGGAAGGAACCAGGGAAGAAAATACTGTCTTAGTTCTCAGCCCCAGTGACCCAACCCTCGGGCCCAGGGGATACTGTAGATCTAGCCATAAAACAGGTATGTGTAGGGTTATGATTTAAAGTGCATTATTTCTTACTTGACTTTGGCCCAGAAAATTTAAGAAACACTTCTATACTGCCTTGGCCACCAGCTGCTGAGTCTGTTTTAATGTTACTTTATCAAATTGCTTTTCAGCTTTCCCACCAAAACTGATAGTCAAATATTACCAGCTTTCTATTGCTTGTGAAGTTTTTTTCCAGATAGCCTTGTTTTGCAGAGATAGGAAAAAATAATCAAGTAGTTACTCTCTTGGTAGTACATCAGCTAAAGACTGGGGGCAGGAGAGGAATGGTGTAGATTTAAATAGGTATTTATTAATAATTAGACTCACATTAAATTAGGGGAATAGCTCAGAGAATTTAAGGTGGCTGGCAGAGAAAAACCTGTTTTTCATCATTAGAGCTCTTATTTTGGTCCAGAGTGCAGGAAAAAGTAACTGGTGGAAGACGGTGCCCTGCACATCGTCTCCCAATTCCTACCTTAAAGGTAAATATGCTAGGGAGGAATTGGGAAAGTTTACTAGAACTGAATTTTAGTTTAAATGCAATCATAATGGTTTTGGGTCTCAGTGCTGTGAGACTGTTAGCCAAGAAGCTTCCACTGTCTTTGTCTGCTTCTAAGTGTTTCTAAGAGTAAATTCTGAAAAAGTAAAGCGATGTGACTAACAAAGCTATACTGTTAACTTACTCATTACTGAGCAGCTACTGTTTACACTGTCTTTCTCTTTTACTTTGTCTCTTTAAAGGGAAAGTAGGTGACATCTTTGTATTCATTCTCATTCTCTCATATTAATCTCTTACCATTTGTGTGTATTTTTGTATGTGAGATATTTCCCTAACACACACATTTAATATACAGCATGCATCTTGACCTGAAATTGACTACCGACATTTAACTGTTGTTGATCAGACAGCACTTCTTTATCTCTTTAAGTTTTAAGTGCTGTTTCTGACGAATGCCAGTGCTTTTAGTCTGCTCTGTAACAGATACACTGGGAATCAATATGCCATCTAGATGTCAAAGAGGGAAAAGAACACTCTTTCCGGGGCAAGGGAATTAATGTTAAAACATGACAGGTATGATAGCTTTTATTTTGTATTTCTATTTATTGGGCTTTAGTAAAACTAAAGAAATTTCTTTTTATAATCTTATGATGTCATAATTATAAATAAATGTTTAAGTAAAATATACATGCTTTGTAAAATACCAAAAATAGTTTCCATTCTGGGTTATAGTTTGGACATTTTTTATTGGTTGACAAAATATATTAAAATATTTTAATCTTGAATTCATAGCTTTGAGAAGTTTGCAATCTATACAGTACAAAAATACCAAAAAAATGCAGAAAATATTTGTGAGATTCTGAGTCATTTTAGATGCTTTCCATTCTAACAGACATTTTCATTTATCCTCTGAACAATACTGCATAAATAAGTGCAGGTAGAGTACCATTATTTTATAGAAGAGGAAACTCAGATTTAGTGAGCTGAAGGTGCTTTCTAAGGTAACACATTTTTCTAAGAATAAACCCAGGATTCAACCTTGAGCCATCCCTGTCGATGAGCTAGTAGACTTCAGGTATAAGCAGAAAAAGATTTTAGACTGAATTCTTGCTCTATGACCACATTGTTCTAAAATCCAAATACTTGTCCCTTTTGTCAAGACATTTACTTCCAATATGAGAGCACCAACCTTAGTGGAAAGAGGGAATGTTTAAGGTAAAGATGGAAACAAGAAAGATTTACTGAACATTTTTTGTACTCAAGGGTAACAACCAGTAGCCCCATGTGCTGTCATGTGGTCTGAAGGCTGGCAACCATGCTCTACCAGTCCATCCTGAAGACGGAAGGTTGTAATCCCCTCTGGACATATGACTAGCCCAAAATAAAATGCCTGTAAAATAATGACATTTGGAGATAGACAATCAGGAAGCAGAAGAAGCCTGACAAAAAAGAACCATAATAAATATCCTCAGAGAGATAAAACTGCTACTAGATTAATAGAGCAAGAAAATGATACAGTGGAAAATTACATAAAACAAGAAAAAGCTGTAATAAAATTAATAGGAGTTTGGGTGGTAAATGCAGATTTCTTCTAAAAAGAATGTGAATGTGACATTGGGAAAATTGCCTGGAAAGTTATAATTAGAGGACCAGATGAGTAAGTCTTTGAATTTACCAACGCACGTCAGTCTATTTGCATTGATTCCTTCCAGACGAACCTTTAACAAATCAGTGTAATCTGGGGATACTAGGTAGCAAACTTTTTTTTAGTAAAACCCTGAAGGAAATTTTTCCAGGATATACTGAACTTGTTAAACTTTAAATTGTTACTTGTTCACTGTGAGATTTTACAATGTAAACAAAAAAATTTGATACTGAGTTCTGCAAAATTTGAACATGTATATTAAATATGTATTATGTGTATATATGTATATACATGTGTGTGTATGTGTGTTCATTGTGTGGTGCACTTAGAGGATTTCTTGAAGCTTTGTTTTTAAAATAGGAAATTAGTGTAAATTCTTTTATATGACTGTGTTTCTAAATTTATATCTATTAAGCACCAGCAATATATGCAGCAAATGTGATTTCTTTTACAACTTACCTTCTTATGAAAGTTTGTGGATGATTCCAGCAGAGGCTGAACCAACACTTAATTTAAGCAGCCTCCAATGACACTTTTTTAACATTCATCAGAAAAATAATAAACTGAAGCAACTGAAATGGATTGTGGTTAATATTACTATCAGGGTGATGGATAACCCTGACGTATACCAGCAACACACTGCCAGTTAGTAATCCTTCTCAAAATCAGGTATTCATTCTTTAATCCTTTTATTTGTATTTTCCACTTCTTAGTTTTCTCTTTTTCTTTAGGTCTCTCTCTTTTCTTTTTCCTTTTTGCGGAATCGGGGATTGAACTCAGGCCCTTGCACTTGCCAGGGAAGCGCTTATTCCACTGAGCCATCTCCCTGGCCCCCTCTTTAATCATTTTAAGTTACTGTAGTAAGGAGTGGACTTTTACTGATATTTATAAATAACTTGTTTTATTTATATAGCATTTCTAGTTTTATCCCATAGTGTTTTCTGTATTCTGAGTTTAGTATTGAGTATACTAGCTGGTAGGAAATTTCTGAATTCATGTATAAAATGTTTTTGAATATCTAAGTAATATTTTGATTTTTTTGAGTTTAATAGCTAGCTAGTTGTGCAGTAATTCTGATTTCAGCTGAAACATTTAACTATAAAAAATTAAATTTAGTAGAGGATGTTTTAAAAACTTACTAAAATTTGTTGTTTTAAAATGTGTTTATTGGGCTGATCAGATATCTCAGTTAAGGGCCTGCTTAGGCAGGCACAGTGACTGGGGTTCAATCCCCAGCCTCTGGGGCGTGCTGAGATGGCAACTGAGACTGGGAGTGGTGGTATATGCCTGTAATCTCAGCACTTGGAAGGCTAAAACGGGAGGATCACTGTGAGTTCAATCTGTGTAGTGAGACCCTGTAGACCTTGTATTAAATTAAAAAAAGTATTTATTGTAATGTCTTGTTCTTATATTTTTGGATTATTTTTACATAGATGCATAGTATAGTTTTTTTTTATTCTGGATTAGACAAGAATTTATTTTTATTCATATATCCAAATTCCTGCTTTTTAATTCTTAAAGTCTAGTTATTTAAATAAGCACACTTCTCCACAGTGAATATAGTTATCTAAATAATTTATTATTTAAATTTTATTAAATATAATTAAATATTTGGTGAGCATCCTTCTTATACATTATTCTGAGGCCTGTGCCAGAAAAAAAAGGTGAATGAAAAAAAATACTCTATTTTTTTATTTTTTTATTTTTAATTTTTTTTTCATTTATTTTTATTTTATTAAAATACAAATGTCAATCAGACAGTTTCAAGACACCTTAACCATACAGATTCGATGAATTAATACATTGCAAACTGTTTTCATAACGTTTTGGTATTGTACAAGGTGTATACATGATATTATATTTACAGATATTATTTTAGCAGATATCTCTTATCAGTGAATTAAGTGTGTAGTTGCTTATTTATCTTATTTTTTTATACCTGAATTATATCAAAAATTCAATAATTATTTACCGAGTGGATGACCATAGTACTAGAAGCTGACATATCCTGTCCAACCACCATTAGTGCAGATCTTGCCTCTCATAGAATTATGTAGAAGCACAGCGTTGTCTATCCCA
>PVKA01002862.1:76073-118111 GCA_004027165.1 Ctenomys sociabilis
ACCTGTCAAAAGTGGGCACTCCATTGACATTCAACTAACTTAGGTGCTTGAACTCGACACCACAATCCAACACAGTCCAGCATTCTGCAACCATAGTGAGTTATTCAAAGAAATTGTCGGCCATATCCATTTACAGCTCAGCTTAATATTATGGGCTCACGATGTATACTTCATTTTTATACTTTTCTGCTGGATGGTTAAGACCTAGGTAGATCAAGACTTATATACCAACACATGAACTTTATATTTCCTATGTGGTCAAATACTCTATTTTTAAAGACTTGTTATGGACAATTATATGCAAATCACTTATAGGAGGCTAATCAGAATGCATTTGTATATTTAGCTTATTTTTTACATTGTCCCACTTTTAGGAAATAATAATTTTTTTAATGTGAGTCCAAGCTTTTGGAAGTGGAAAAGGGTACATTCTATAAACAGTACCTTCTTATCATTGATTCAGTTAAAAAGGTAATATAGACATTTAAATGTTAATAACGATATAAAAAGAAAAAAAATCCGTATTTACTAGAAGATATATTCTGTTAAACTGTTGCATTGCCTTATTCAATTTATAAGCATTGTTAAAAATAAGTAGGGGAAAGTTAAAAACCTAGTGTGAAGTAGGTCATGCAATAATTTCAAAATAATTGTTTGTTTTAAGACAGGGTCTAGGTCTGTAGTTCAAGTTGGCCTTGAATGCAATATGTAGCCAGACTGGCCTCAACCTTGTGGTGATCCTCCTCTGTTAATTTCTTGAGGGATTACACGTATGCACCACCATACTCAGCCTCAGAATCTGAGCAGTGCTTGTCTCTTGTTTATTTTTGCTTTATGACGTGGGATTAGTTGTTGCCTAGGTAGTCCTAAACACTTCTGCTCGTGTGATCATTTTACCTCAGCCTGCTGTGCAGCTGAGGCCAGAGTGCATGCCATGACTGGCTTAAATGATACCTTTCTAAAATATGGGCAAGGTTAAAAGCCACTAGTAGTACTCATAACTACTCAAGTCATTATAGAATCCTAGATTTAAGACATAAATTCAAGATTGTACCTTCTTAGGGCAGCTCTCCAGACTTCTACACCCTGATTTGTTGAACAATTTTACTAATACTATATAACAGATTGACATATAGTAACAACTTTTTCCTCTTAAGTCATCTTAATATCATTGTTGAAAATCAGTTGATCATATATATAGCTCTATATAAAATTAGTTATAATTTGTTCATATATTCTCTATCTTTACTGATTTTCTATTTGTTAGTTACTGAGAAAAGTGGTATCTCCAACTCAATAAATTTGTGTATATATTTTATCAGTTCTTTCAGTTTTTGTTTTACTAATTTTATCATTTGTTTTCAAGGAACAGGTAGAACTGTGTTTGCAAAGATATACTGTAGTTCCAAACTGCCACACTCAGTTGATAACTGAGTATATGTGAGTTGTAAGTTGTGTTTGGTAGAAAGTATATACACGGCTGGTGATACCATAGTTGTGCCATCTGCCATCATGCTAAGGTGGTTCATAAGTCCATGTTCTGTTTTGTACATGAGTATAATTTCAACTAAAAATGTAAAAAAATCTGTATTTTAAATTTTCCTCCATTATGATGAAAGAGAACAAAGAAACTAAGTTATGAATAATATTAAAATGTTTTGCTTTCTGGATGGACATAATATTCATAGCTGCATAAAAGAATACTATTTTATGTATTTGGAGTAAGTGTTCTCTACCCAAGTCCATCTCTCAGGGGATGTGCTGGATAGAATCCTCCTTTCTTTTTAACTTGTAATTTAATTTCATTGGTATGGCTTGTTAGAGTTCTTCAAAGAAACAGAATCAACAAGAGATACTTGTATCTACATCTTTGTATCTAGATCTAAAAGGATATTTATCTGCAGGCTGCAAACAAAAAAGCCAGAGGTAAAGATAAGGCCATGTCCAGAGGATTGAGAACAGGGTAGCTCATGCTTTAAATCTCCTTTCAAAGCAGGAGAGGATGAGATGAAATGTCTCAGCTTCACTGGTGTGGCAGGAACCTTTTTTCCTGATTGGATGTTTCCCACCCACAGTGGAGAAGGTAGTCTAATTTACTGAGTGTGCCAATTGGAAAAGTAACCTCATCTGGAAATGCAGAAACCCTCGAAGTAATATTTAGTCTGTGTACCCTGTGGCCCATTCATGTTGGCACAAAAAAAATGGCTGTCACATTTTTGTTGAATTTTTTACCAGATGATAAGAGAAATTTGGTAATTATAAACTAAACAGAGTTGTTTTTTTTTTTTATAGAATGTTATGCTGCATTTAAAAAACTTTATATTTTGATTACAAGCTAGAGGCCATGTTCAACTATTGATGGAGTACTCATGGCCACTAGTTTCTAAATTAGAGCTTTATTGGGTTTTGTTTAGTCCTTCATAAATACTAATTAGCACTGTCATTTAATCAAATGAATAAATTTGATTGCCCCAACAACTGATAATACAGTTTTAGAGGAAAAGTCCAATAAAAGATTGATTTAAGAAAAGGGGTAAAATGTAACATTTAAATATTGATGAGCATTTCAGCATATTATCTTGCTCAGGAAAGTGAAGTAAACTTTGGAAATTACTTATGAAGCTAATGGCCATGTGTTTTTGGACTCATCTCTCCCTCAACGAACAAGTTTAATTATTCTAGTTTTGCTCTGCTAGAGTCTTTAGCCTGCTCGCTGTCTCTTGAGCCTTTGTCAGCACAGCGCTGTGTGGGCTGCAGGGCTGGACTATGTTAGTAGTTCACTTCTCTGTGGCGTAAGTGCTTCAGCCAGGGAAGTGTTTAAAGATTATCACTGACCCTTGCTTGCCAGGAGTGGGCTTTTTCTGGCAATGCAACTGCCTTCAACCCTTGATCGTTTGCCTGTCAGGTCTCTCATTGCTAAAATGAACCCCAAAAGTGTTACCAACATTTACTAGTTAAATGTAAGACCCATGGCTACTGTTAAACCATTAGGATTGCTGGAATCCCTTCTGTTGTGACTCTTCTATTATTTGAGGTTATTCTTTAGAATTGAATTCTGTTACTCCATTTTTTTCAAAGACCACCACACTCCTTCACTTGTACTTGCCCAACAATATTTTATATATCCTTGTTTGATATTTGTAGTTCCTTTCCAGTTTTAAAATACCATAAATCCCTACTACTTTATAGCACCATACAGCTCAGATTCTTGCCTGCACACTGAAGTTTTTAGCATGTGCTACTTTGTATTTAAGTTTTATGTCCCAAATTATAATTTTTTCCAAAAAATGAGTAGTCAAAGACAGAAAATGCAGTAGCTATATTTATTCACCTTTACCAGCCTAGTGCTCTCATTCTTTTTCTTATGGTGACATTTTATTATGTTGTAAGTATAAATCATTGAAATATTTAGAATGGTTAGTCCAGAATTAAGCCAGACAATGAACTCATAATATTCCTATTTAGGATTGAGCTAGATGTAACAAATACACCTTTTCCCAATTTGGAAATAGTTTTTTCATGTACATTTAGATTTCAAAGCAAATGGAGAAGGTTGTTCAAAGGTAAATATTACTTAAGTAGTTTCTTTTTTTTTTTTTTTTTAATGTATTTGGTCTCACTACACAGCTCGGGCTTATAGTGATCCTCCTGTTTTCAGCCTTCCCAGTGCCGGGATTATAGGCATGCACCCCCACTTGGCTCATCATGCCCAGGGGTGGGGCTGGTGTAACATGTGGTGTTGGGGATTAAAGCCTGGTCTCTGTACTTGCCTAAGCAGGTGCTTAGTCTGCTGAGCTATCTCACCCACCCTACTTAAGTAGTTTCTGGTTTTATGATTCAATTTATAGAAGCTGGATGAATATTGCTCTTTGTATTATTAAGAACTCAATTTAAAAAGCTATAATGAGTTAGTTGACAGTAATGGTTTTCTTTTTTAATGAGTAAATTAATTTCTCTATAAGTGGTAGGATGTTGCTATATCAGCATTGGATCACTAGAGTGTTTTTCATTTTTATAATTAAAAAACAATTTTAGGACCAGTCTGATAGCTCAGTGGACTAAAGCGCCTGCTTAGGCAGAGTGCAGCAGCCGGGGTTCTATCCCCTACAAGCTGTGCCAGCCCTTTCCATGGGGCACACTGAGCCGGCGATTGAGACTGGGAGTGGTGGTGCTAGCCTGTAATCCCAACACTTGGGAGGCTGAAAACCGGAGGATCACAATGAGTCAGATCTATGTAGTGAGACCCTGTAGATGCTGTCCTAAATACAGGGGGAAAATATTTTGGTGATTATCTTTGGATTTTAGGATTATTAATTCAGTTCTTCCAGACTGAATTAATTTATTTTATTTATTTTATTTTAGCACTGGGGTTGGATTATCAAATTATTTTTTTTACCAATTTATGTGATTTTTAAAGACTTAAATAAAGACATATGTAGTAATAATTACTTTAATACTAACTATAGCTGTATTAAATGGGACTGTGAAGGCATCACTAGTATATCTACAAATGTGAGCATTTGAAATGATATAAATTCTGGGCCAACTAGGTATTTAGCTGACTCAAGTACCTGCTTAGGCAGACAGAGGGGCTGGAGGTTTGATCTGGAGCCTGCCTGGGGCACACTAGAGAGCCCTTGAGACTCTGTGGTGGCATACAGCTGTAATCCCAGTGGTTGGGAGGCTGGAAAACAGGAAGGATCACTACAAGTCTGATTTCGAAATTGAGACTCTGTAGACCCTGTACTAAATAGGTTAAAAAAAAAAAAAAAAAAAAAAAGATAAATTCTATGTTGGTGCAGTAAATGAATTAGAATATTTCTTTTCCCCAGGATGTATTTATGAAATTTAAATAATATAATGGTATGTATTAAACATATTTGTATCGGAACATTTTCAAGGAATCAAAGGTGCCCAATTCCTGATAATTGAGAAAAAAGGTCCTTAGTGTGAACTCTAAAAGCTACAGTAGTGCCGTGAAGATTTGTTTTTCTTGACAGTATTAAGTCTAGGGCATATGAAGATAAATGCCAAATCATCTCAGCCATATAGTAGTATGTATAACAAAGTACTCTAAAAGAAAGCTTGTGTAAAAATGCTGATCAGGCTGCTTATTATACTTGTCACTTAAATAAAAGAGCTGATAGAATTGAAACAAAGTAGTTGGACACCATAACATTGGCAATGTAGTTTAGATGACAGAGGCTACTTCTTTCCTTCACTAGAAGGATGGGGGAAGAGGGTATTGATGATACAACTATCTTCTTTAAAAAGCTTTAGCAAGCAGCGGGGCTATAGCTTAGTGGCACAGCACCTACCTGGCAAGTGCAAGGTCCTGAGTTTGATTTCCAGTACCAAAAAAACCCTAAATATCATGTTTGTAATAGAAAAAAAATAAGATTGTAGGTTGGTTAAATAGGTTATGACAATAATAGAATAGAACCAATCTTGTAGAGCCTAGTTAGCTTCACACTGACAGAAGTGCATTTTTTGCTCATGGAATTCTGCAGAGTTGAATATGGTATCTCATTGAAGATGTTAAAAAAAAAGTCTGGGGGCCAAGAATATAGCTGGGGGCTATGGATATTTTAGCTCAGTGGCATAAGCACCTGCCTGGCAAGTGCATGGTCCTGAGTTTGATCCCTGGTACCGCCAAAAAAAAAAAAAATTTGTGATGGTTTGTGTTTAGATGCCTCATGTGTCTACATGCAGTGCCTCATACAGTCATAGGTAGAGATTTTTCAGAGATGGCTGAATTTAGTGCTGGCTGATGTAGAGTGTGTGATTTGATTGATGGGTATACAAAAGTAAAAGTTAAGAGAGAAGAAAGGCAATAAAATTTGATGAAAACACCTTTTCTGTTGACTTTATTTCTAGTCTTTTTCAGTGTCATCAAGATAATATATATATTTTCTTCTTAATTGTAAAGCGTTCTTCTAAAGTGATATCCAGACATTATTAGAAATAAAAACTTTAATAGTACTTTTTTACAAAAAAAAAAAAAGTCATTTAATGTGAAGCCTTCATGAGGATTCTGATGGGCTTACCAGTTTAGCACACAATCCAAATCTTTCTAGACCTGCTGATTGGTTTGTGTCATTGTAGCTTCAAGTCTTGCTGATGCCATTCAGTATATAACCAGTGTTAATAGTCACTTCACTTTCTCCAGACTCAGTTATTTTACCTGTGAATTGAGGATGCAGATGGGTCTATATGTTGAGGAACTGTGAAGATAACTTATAAAATAGTTCCTTATACCCACTGAAATTAGTGGCATTGTAGAGTAGCTGCTTTGATCTATGTAACAGTAATTTTCCTGGAGTGTTCCCACACCAGATCTGTAGTTCTTAATAAAAAATGACTGTATTTTATGATATAACATTTCCTCATAGTATATCTTCTTCCATCCTCTAAATTTGAAATTTTTGGTTTAATGTGTTCAGGTAAGCCAGATACTTCACGTTTAATGAACAATATACTATTCTTTCACCTGAGATTCTTACACATATAAAAAGAAAAACAACATCAACACAGATTCACGTATTTTGTTATCTGTTCTTTGCTTGTCTTTTTGCGTTCACTGTTTACTGAATGTCTTTCATTATTTATAGACCCACCCTGCTTTCTAGAAGGATAAGGCAATGTAAATCTCTATTTGCATAGGATCTCTTAAATGGTATTGAGTGTGTTTTGTCTGTCTTCATACAATTAAAGAGTGTTTCCCATTTCTCAGTCATGTCAAGTGAAGATATCATAGACTTCTTCGCAGAGTTGTAATGCTTCTTGTCTTCTTGAAACCTTCTCTTCCACTTCGCTGTGCCCCAACAATATCATCTCAAAACATAATCCTTTATCTCTGTTTATGTTTGTTATGCTCTAGAGTACTCTGTGTAATCCTCTTCTCCTTCCTGAATATTGGAGTTTTAATGATTTTTCCAAAGAAAATCTATAAAGATGTGAAATATTTTTTGAGATTTATAGATTTTAGAAATTTGTGGATTCAAGTAAATCTTTAGAATTTCCAAGATTTCTCATGTATTTGACACACCCTCCTTTTTTTTTTTTTTTTTAACTATGATCATAAGCCTGTAGTTTGGAACTTTGCATTGAAAGGCTGCTAGAAATCATAGCAGTTGGCATGTAACTCTCAGGAGGAAGGAAGAGTTAAGGGCACCTGTGATGACAGTGGCACTGATGGTAGCTACACCAAGAGTATGTTCTTTGATGCCACGAGTTCTCCTCAGGACTTACATACATTACCCTTTTATGTCACCTGTTAAATTGAGATCGTATTTCAAAAATGGAAATTATATGAAATCAAAATAACTTGTAGAGAGACAACATGGCTGAATAGATGAGGAACCTCTTTCAGAGCTACTCAGAGAACTTCAAAGAAAAAGGAGGGATATGCACCCTGAAACTACAATTGGAAGAAAGGGGTGATATATACCCTGAAACTAAATCATTCTGACATGAAAGACTAATAGATCAAGCAAAACATAGTTAAAGGTTTTAATAAAATGACCAGCCAGACTACCGGCTGCCAGTGGGTCATCAAAGCTGGAGGACTGACTGACATATTTGGAATGTTAGGATGAATGAAACAGCTTGTAATGTAACAGCTTTAGATGAATAAAATGGCCCAACAAAGGGGTTTGTGTCCCCTAGTCTTAAATTGGTTCATGACCTAGATTACTGCATCAGCCAGTGTTTATTAGAGAAATGTGATGCAAGATACATCAATATGTAAGAATTTACAAGATTGGCTTACAGTGACTGACTACAACCTGAGTGCTGGGGATCTGCAGGATCCAGATGAAGTCCTGGAGCTCTGTGTAGTGCCCAGCTCAGGTCCTTATCAGGAGGCTGGAGAGCCTGTGCTGGGAGCCAGGAATGCAACAGCACAGGAGAAGGCCAAGAGCAGAGCTCCCCCAAAGAAACAGAAGGGAGCCTTCCTTGTTTCTCCTTTTTTTTGTTTTATTTTTTTTCTCATAGTAAAATATGTGTCTCATAGTAAAATTTATAAGTGCTTGGATCTTTGGAAATTTTAGGGAAGAGTCTATAGGGCGTTGATTGGACTCCTAGTGATTCTCCTGTTTACAGCCTCCCAAGTGCTGGGATGGCATGCACTACCACGCCCAGTCTCAATCACTGTCTCAGAGCACCCTGGGGGCAGGGCCAGCAAGGTAGACCCAGGGATCCAGCCCCCAGGCCCCTGTGCCTACTTACAGGTGCTTTAATCTGCTGAGGTGTTTGGCTGGCCCCCTTGTTTCTTCTTTACACCACTGGGCTGGGTCTGCAGTCTGAAGTAAATTCCCTCAACTACACCCAGAACTACCTGATTGAGTAAGTTGGGTGTTTTCTTACTCAGACTGACACGATCAGTTTTAACTAACACAATTACTGCAGATACTTTATTCCTTACTTATTGAAATAGGGATTTCTAACTCATATAATTATTGTGAGAATAGATAATCATGTTTTATAAATGACAAAAGATAAAGCTGGAGGTTTTTTGTTAAACTTTAGTTCAGAATTCTTTTAAAAAAAAAAAAAGCTAGACACCTTCACTCTTTATTGCTAGCTTTTATTCATGTTTAATAGTTTTGTGTGCCCTTTAAGTGTTCTAAAACCCAGAACTGTTTGCTTTTTATTCACATAGTAGAAAATGATTGTAACTTGCTTGACATTAAATATGTGTCTCATAGTAAAATTTATAAGTGCTTGGATCTTTGGAAATTTTACTTTTATTTATACTCTTACTGTAGGGGAATTCCATTGATTGATGTGATTGTGTTCTTAGGACTGCTATTTGATACTTTTGTGCTATTAAAAAAAATTAACTTAAAAGCAAACCCTGTGAAGCTTATTGTATTGCACATAATATC
Source organism: Ctenomys sociabilis (assembly GCA_004027165.1). NCBI lineage: Eukaryota > Metazoa > Chordata > Mammalia > Rodentia > Ctenomyidae > Ctenomys > Ctenomys sociabilis. The sequence goes on from PVKA01002862.1 coordinate 84,962, forward strand.
AGTGTAGGATGATCTTGTCAGACATCTTTCATAAATGCCATCTTATTGTTAAAAAACCAGTAATTATTATGACTAATAACTTACTTGGTTAGGGATTGAGCTGGACACTTCACAGTGATTATTTTGACTTTTCATACCATTTTGGTTCATTTGCTTTTTGGGGATGTGGGCAGGAATTGAACTCAGGATCTTGTGCTTATGCTGCTGAGCTATCTCCTTGGTCCCTTGCTTTTTTTCAGAAAAAGAAGTCTTTTCTTTATTATAAGTTTTTACTTCCTTGATATTAAATATCGTGCTTTTTTGCTTGTTGTAATATTTTGAATGTTATTTTATTCTATTTTATTTAAACCTCTTTTTCATACTCTTGTGATTGATCTTTTTATTTTGCAGCATTTGAAGCACCTTATTTAATTCAAAATTATTATTACTATTATTATTATTATTAATTTATGTATTTGGTAGAGGGTTGTACTATGCAGCTTAGACTCATAGTGATCCTCCTGTTCTCAGCCTCCCCAGTGCTGGGATTACTGTCATGTGCCACTATGCCTGGTCTTAGTGGCTGGCTCAGCATGCCTGGGAGCAGAGCTGGTGTAGCATATGGTACTGAGGATCAAACCCCAGTCCCTGTGTTTGCCTAAGCAGGTGCTTAGTCTGCTGAGCTATCTTGCCAGCCCTTTTATTAAATTCTATTAGGTCTTTGTGGTGGTTAAAATTATTTTTCTATAATTTTGGCTATATCTATTTGTGTGGTTATGAGTTTGAATTATGCTGTTTAATACTTACTTATCAATACTTGTTTATTATTGATTTTTCTTCCAAAAAGTTATTACCACTTTTGGTCTCCTTCCTTTGAAATTTTTCTGGTTCAAAAAAAAAATCAGGAAGATGTCCTGCACTATCAACCTAATCTGTTGAACTCATTTGGTTGTGCATGGAAGTCAACATAGGTTAGGTTGATAGTGCAGGACATCTTGAACTTCTTAGTAGTTATTACCCTTAGTACATTGTATACCTAAAAGTAGCTGTCAGCATTTACTTTAGTAAATGCTACAGAGATGAATAAACATCTTGAAATGCTGATTAGACACTGTTTTAAAATGCTAAGGGGCACTTTGGTGTATGACTGACTCTTGCTTAGTTAAATGCTTTGCAGCATTATAACAGAGTTGGATTCAGCCCATCTTTTAAAGCACTTGTCAGAAAAATATGGGCTAGCATGCTAGAATGTATTAGCTCAATACATTGTCTCCATTTTATTATGAAGCTGCTGAGGAAGCTGTGATATACAGCACTGTCATTACAGATCTATTGTTAGGATGGTTCCACAGTCTTCTTTGCACTGCCATTAATTTATAGCAGTAAACAATATGTAGTCTTCCAACTGCAGCAAAGCAGAATCTTTTAATGAGGTGGATGTTATTACCACAATAAATCAGTGCTTTCACGTAATGTATAATTCAATGTGTGTATTCCCACTGTAACTTCTCTGAGTAAGCTGATAGTGTATCATTGTCATTGCACAGCTCTACTTGTCTTTTTTTTTAACCTTTTATTTGAGGACTTCTTTTTTATATGCTTGCAAATAAATGTGGTATGTCTTGATAGCTGTCCTACAACAGGCTTCAGAAGCCAACTGTAACAATAACAGCCAGAATCAATACTGTGGATTCTACCTACGTGGATCTTTGCATGATACCATTTTTTTCAGATGCTAGCGAAATCAATCCTAATTGGTTTTAGCATTATATTCAAGAAACGTGATTCTATAACTATTGATTTTTTGGGGTTGTGGGATATTCATTTGGAGAATAATAAAAATGGAGCAGATAAAGTGAATGCTTATTATGCTGCAGAACCACACAAAAGGAGATTGACTCTATTTTTAATTCATATAATTTGTCTTTCAGTGATTTTATTTCTTTCCTTTTACATGGCTCAGTTTTTAGGGACAATGTCTAAAATACACTTAGGGGCTTTGTACATTGGTTCCATAACAAAGGAGGAATTTCTTAGACTGAGTTCTATTTTTAACTGGCACACATTTATTCAGCTATAGTTTTTTTTTTTTTTTTTTTTGTAGACAGTAACACTAAATGATAACAGTTTAAAATTAGTATACTTTAACATCCACTTATAATAGTAATAAAGATTTTAAAAATTCTGTTTGTAATAGAATAGTGTAAAAGTGGGTTAAAATAAAATACATATTGATTAGAACCAAATGACTGAAAGAGAATGGCATCAAAAACTAATTTGACAAATTGCTTAACAAGTAATTTTAGAGAGGTAGCCTAAAGGTGAATTTAAAATGAGGCTAAACATCCTGTAACATAAGTGTTTAAAATTGGATCTGAACCTTGGTTCTCTATTACTAGTGTTTCTAAATTCATCCATATTAAGAAAATTGCTTTATTCTTGTTTTATGTTGCCCCTGTGAATAATCAGATACTTTCTTACAAATGAAGAAAGAGTAACTCAGGATTTCATAAGAGATGTAAGGCAAAAGACAGTTCTACATTCTATCACGCAAAGTACATTCTTCTATTTTTCAGTGAATTGGTATTTATATTTTAAATAAGGAATTGAAACCTATTAGATATTATAATTTTCAGGAGAATAAATTGTTCTTTAAAGCAGCTTATCTTAACTTTTTCTTTGAGCCCTTGGCTCCTGTGAGAACATTAAGAATGTTATTCCTAAAGAAAATGTGTGCTTGCATAATCACAAAATTTTACCCACTAGGTAATAGATTTGTGTAGTTGCTGCATAATAAAAGCGGCAGTAATGGAAATGAGGTCAACTAATATTTATTAAGCTTTCATCTTAAGCCTATGCCAAGCAACGTATTGGGAGCTTTACAAGTAATTATTTTCTTCCAATTCTTTTGCCCTTCATCTAAAAGATCATCTTAAGACAAATAGCATTCATCGAATGTAATCAGGCATGATTTGTGAGAGTTCAGTGTACTTTCTCATTTTGTGTTCCAAAATAACCTCCCGACTGCATGTTAGTATTATTCCAGTGAGCCCATTTTGTTTTCCTGCTTCTGGGAGAGAACTCTGCTACCATGTTGTACCGTATTGTCTTTCAGTAAGCTGATAAGCTGTCTACCATTCTTTTTATGTGGTATGTATACATACCATTACACAGACACACTAGTAATTCTGACTCTCTCATACTGGTAGAAATTTCCATTTATGTCTTAATCCCTTTTTCTTGTAGTCTCTCCCTTGCAACTCCACCCCCCACCCTAGTGATTTTCTCTTCTCAGAACCCATTACATGTCATTCCTCCAGCTTAAATATTGTTTCTGGTTGTTGCTTCTAAATCATGTACTACAATATTATAGGCACTCTCCAAAGTATTGTATCACTAATATTCACCTTAGGTGTCTTTATGAGTTTGTTGCAGACTGATTAAAAATTTTTCGTTCAACAGAAACTAGATTTACAGAGAAATAGTGGGTTTCTCTACCCAGTTACTTATGTGTAACCTCCTTTGAAAAGTAATTCAAATATTACTTCTTTGTTTTTTAAGGCAGAGTCTCACTGTGTAGCTTATGCTGCCCCTAAATTCCTAGCAACCCTTCCAACTTTAGTCTCCTTTGTGCTGTTTCACATTTTGCACATTTTTAGATTTTTCTTTTACAACTTCTAATAGGATAACAGAAGAAAGGAAAAAATACAGAATGATTATATTTATGTTTCTGTTTTTTTTTCCTTTTTTATTTCTTGTTTGGCAGCCAATAGGAGCTTTGAATCCAAAAAGAGCAGCATTCTTTGCAGAACGTTTTGAATCATGGGAAGATGAACAAGTTCCAAAGTTCCACTATGGTACTCATTACTCAACTGCAAGTTTTGTTCTCGCATGGTTGCTAAGAATAGTAAGTTTCACTTAAATAATAAACCATGACTAAATAAATTCATTGTTCTAGAGAATGTATAATGATGAACAATTTTCAGCATCTTTTTGAGTGCTAAAAATCTTTTGAAAAGTTGTGGCTGTAATTGTAAGTACTTTTGTCAATTAGTATGCATGATCGAATTGCCTTAAAAATGTTTCACTTAGAATTGTGTGGATTGGGGCCAGGGAGATGGTTTAGTAGAATAAGTGCTTACCTGGCAAGCACAAGGCTCTGAGTTCAATCCCCAGTTCTGCAAAAAAAAAGAAAAAAGAAAAGAAACAAAGTTCTTTGATGGCCCCGTGGAGATGGCTCAGTAGAATAAGTGCTTCCCTGGCAAGTGCAAAGGCCTGAGTTCGATCCCCAGTTCTACCGAAAAAAAAAAAAAGAGAGAATTGTGTAGATTTTTCCCTTAAATTTACTATTTAAATGTTTGTTGTTTTACCACATTAGTACAAGTTCTTCTCAAATTTAGTCTCTTAAAATATGAACTACATAAGCTTTCACTAATGCTGAAACATAGTATTTTAGAGACTTTAGTTGCTCATTTGGAGTGATGTGTATCTGCAGATAACCAGTGTTGTAGTGTATTGAAAAATATATTGGTTGAACAAAAAATGTTTCTGTAAAATTGGAAGGTTATTCATCTACTAAAAAGTAATTTCTTTTGGAAAACATTAGTATCAGATCATTAATTAAGCTTTTTGGTAGGGTATGGGCAGATACAAATCCTAGAAGCAATTTATAGTGCTTAACTAATTTCAAACCATTATCCACTAATATGTGTTTAAATGTTCTTTAGCTAAGAGGAGGCTTTTCTTACAGACATTTTTCTTTTCTTAACCATAAATTTAATATTGTGTAATAACAATAATAAAATTATGCATTGGACTACTTCCTTCTACTATGAAGAAGATGCCTCTATATTATGTTTGAATGGTATTAATAATTTGTTCTTGGTAAGGAGGAAAGTCTCAGAAAATGTTGCAAATACTAAATTTTGCAAATATTTAGAAAATATTTCTTCTGAAACAAAAATAATTTATGCACATTAATATAATAATTTAGTTATAATAACTCACATTCCATTCCTAGTTTACATTAGTAGCTAATGCCTATTTGTAATTATAATATTTAGATGTAAATCTTTATAAAAACATTCTTAGGCATGAGGGAACATATAGATTTTTTTATCTGTTTACTTTTTAGGAACCTTTTACAACTTATTTCCTAAATTTGCAAGGAGGAAAATTTGATCATGCAGATAGAACTTTTTCATCAGTTTCCAGAGCATGGCGAAACAGTCAACGTGACACATCTGATATAAAGGTACAGAAATTACTCATTTTACATTGTGTTCATTATTCAATAAATATATATATATACATATAGTCTCTCTCTCTCCTCCAGTACACTCTCATTCACTAAAGCTATGCCACAGAGGATGAGGCATTAATTAAATATTTGGCCAAGAACCATTGTATAGAATTTTTGTCTCAATTTTTCTTTTCTGTCTGTCTTTGCCTGCCTGTCCATATTCTGAATGTTTGTCTCTTCCCCAGCTCTACTTGTAGAATTTTTTCCCACCCTCTTTGCAATCTTTGTTTAAATAAAAATAGAAAAGTGTAGATATAAAAGATTTGTGATATAATGTTCAGTAGAATTCCAAATTCAATAGAAACACTTTCTCTGAAAAATACTGTGAGAAAAATCATAGCCATAGATGTTTAGAAATACTGTTTCTATATTGTTTACTAGCATATTAACTGTACATATTAACATCATTTAGTGTGATATTTCCATACATGTGCATAGCATGCACTGGTGAGTTCCACCTTCCCCTTTTATGTCCCCTCTCCTGACACACACCAGCCCCATGCTCCAGTAATTGCTATTCTATTTTTAAGTCAGTTTTTCAGCTTACATACAAGAAAGAGCATGTAGTACTTGCATTTCTGTAACTCACTGAGTTTCATTTAACATAATGTGCTTCAATTCCATCTGCTTTTCTGCAAATGCCATGACCTCATTCTTTATGGCTGGATAATGCTGTGTTGGGTATGCTGGTGACATTCTCTGTGTCCCTTCACCTCTTCATGGGCACCTGGCTGATGCCAGCTGTTAGCTATTATAAATACTATGGCAGTGAACATGGGTGTGCAGATTCTTCCTTGGTGTACTGACTTCCTCTCCTGTGGTCTGTACCTAGAGTGGGATGTAGCTGGAGCATGTGGTAGTTTTAATTTTTGCTTTATTGAGGACCCTCTGCTCTTCTCCATAATAGATGTACTAATTTGCATTGCCACCACCAGATCCTTTTCTTCACATCTTCATCAGCAGTTTGTTTTATTATAGCCATTCTAACTTGAGTGACATGATAACTTATAATTTAGATTTATATTTCTATAACAGCTAATGATATTGAACATTTTTTATTTATTGGCTGCTTCTAATTTTTAAGAAGCATCTATTCATATCATTTGATCATTTTTAATTGTATTTCCTATTTTTCTTATTGTTAAGTTTTTGAGTCCTTTACATATTCTGTATATTAATGTTCTGTTAATATAATTGGCAAATATATTGTCCCATTCTATAGATTGTCTTGTGGCTGTTGATTGTTACCTTTGCTGTGCAGAAGTTTGTTTGATATAATTCTGTTAGTCTTTGTTTGGTTTTGGAGATCTTATCCAGAAACCATTGTCTGTAACAATGTCAGTTTACCTTGAGCACCATATCTCCACTCATAATCCTCTTTACCTGTTAATTTTGCATCCATGTCTGACTCTGCATGGCCAAGGATCATATTATTGCTAATGAGTTTACCTGTCCAAGGCTTGTGATACAGCTGAGTAGTCACATGCTTGCCTGGGTTCTATTCCCCACTGCTGCCACCACCACCACCACCACTAATAAATAAATAGACAGATAAACACATGAAGTTTAAAAGCCTGTTTATCTATATGCATACTCATTACTGTAGAACTTTGAAAACTTTGTTCAGTAGCTGATATAATTCTCACCCGACTTTGTTTCTGTGCTCCACAGTACAAAACTTTCTTGTCATAGAAATCATATGAAAATGATTTCATGCATCTTGTCATAGAAATCATAGAAAAGATGTCATAATCTTTTTGTGAGGAACTGTTAGATGCCATTAAGTATAAGCAGATATGCTTATGGTTTTGAAGTTCCTCATAGTTTCATAAAGAATGACACCTATACATAATTATACCATGTGGCAGAAAATACTAACAAGAAGAAATAATATAGTTCAAAATAGGAAAAGCTGCATTACTAAGGTATAGGTTACCATAGAGCAGTAGAAACATTGTCAGTATAGTAATAATTAGATTACTCACTTCGAATATGATCTTTTTACTGTCTAAAATCTATTTAATTTTTGCAGAGTATAACATTGCTCATATTGTAATACTATACTGATGAAGATTCTATTGTATGCAACTTTTTTTTATGTTGGAGTATTTATTTAGGACTCTTTTGATCTTATAAGTTATGTACTCCAAAGTACTTTTAGGATAATTTATCATGCTCTTTAAGAATCATTAGTATAAAGTACCTTATTTGTATAAATGACAGCAGCACAAAGAAACCCATTATTTTGTACAATTAATAATGCATCTGTAGGGCTGGCCTGATAGCTCTGTGGACTAAAGTGCTTGCTTAGGAAGATGCAAGAGTCAGGGGTTCAATCCCTGGCTTGCTGTGCTGATCCTGCCCACAAGTTGCTCTGAGACTGGGAGTGGTGGTATGCATCTATAATACCAGCACTTGGGAGGCTGAAAACAGGAGAATCACTATGGGTCTGATATATGTAGTGAGACCCTGTAGGCCCTGCCCTAAATACAGAAAAAAAAAATCAATAATTATAATAAGTTTTTAAAATGGAATTGCCCGTAATCCCAATACTGGAAGTCAGAGGTGCACAGATTACAAATTTGAGTCTAGCCTGGACACCTTACCTACTTAAATTGAGACCTGTCTCAAAATAAAAATACAAAAAGGCTGAGTATTATAGCTCAGTACTAAGGTTCTGGGTTCCAATAATGCCTACCTCCTCTGCAAGTTAAAAGATTAAGAGATAATTTTGAAATAGATAATTAGATAAAAATAAGAATAGTTGAGATTTACTAATCATTGTTGAATTCTACCTCTAACCTCAAGATTCTTTTAAGTCTTGAGAAGTGACAGTGAGATATAGATACTATGCATGAGAACAATTCCCTTCAAACACCCATACTTTAAAAAAGAAAAAAAGGATGGATACATTAAAAAAGCATATATGTGATTTTTAACTTTCTCTTCACCAATAATAAGGACTCCGATGCATTCTCTTTTCCTTTGAGTGCCCCAGCATTTAATAACAGATTATATTAGTAGAGAAATACTAAAATTTCAGTCCTTGTTATTGAATCATGATTGCTGGCTTTCTAGCAGTATTATTTAGGGTACTTTTTTTTTGGCGGAACCAGGGATTGAACTCAGGCCCTTGTGCTTGCTAGGGAAGCACTTATTCCACTGAGCCATCGCCCCAGCTATTTAGGGTACTTACTTGAAGAAGTAGAATACAAGGGTAAGGAAAAAAGGTATTCCTGTGGGTTTTTTTTACATTTTTCTTTTAGTCTTTTTCCACATTTTTTTACTTGGTGATATCAGGGATTGAGCTCAGTACCTTGCACTTGCCAGGCAAGCAATTATTCCACTGAGCTATCTCCCCAACCCATTCCTGTTTTTCTTTTGCTTTGTTGTGTTGTGTTTTTTTAATATTGTATGTTATGGCCTGGAGCTTGTGGGCTCAAGTGATCCTTTTGCCTCAGCCTTCTGAGTACTTGGGACCACAAGTACATAGCACCACACTGAATTTAAAGGAAAAGTGTTTTTTTAATATAAAAGAAATTAAAACTTGAGTTGTCAAGGAGCGTGACATATAGTGAATCTGTTAAATATAATTTCAGTATATTCAGAAATTATTTTCAAGACTAACTTTAATGAATATTCTCCTTCTCAACCCCTTTCAACCCCAAGTCCAGAGAGTATGATGTGTTAAACATTAATAAATTCCTACATTTTCTGTGTTGATAGGCAGTTAACTCAAACCCTAAAATTTAGGCTTGCAAATATATTGAAACTTATATAATTTATGCATTTATATGCTATTTAAATAGATTACTGATAGTTCATCCTTCTAAAACTGAGATTTCATCATGCCTCACTAAAAAATAATTCCTGCTTTTTAAACTTTTTGCATTTTGACATTTTTAAAACATTTAAAGTTATTATACTCACTCATTTTCTGAAAGTCCTTCACAAAATTAGAATAGATGGCCTCTACCTCAATCAGAAAAAAAAAGCCATCTATGACAACCCAACAGCTAATATAATTCTAAATGAGGAAAAACTGAAATCTTTTACTCTCAGATCTGGTACAAGACAAGCATGTCCTCTATCACAACTCCTATTCAGTATAGTTTGGAATCAGCTAGAGCCATTAAACAATAGAGTAATAAAGGGAATAAGAATAAGTAAAGAAGAAGTTAAATTATCATTATTTGCAGATGACATCTTAATTTACTTGGAAGGCCCAAAAAACTTCACCAAGAAGCTACTAGAATTGATATACAAAATCAGCAGCATAGCAGGATAGAAAGTCAGTACCCAAAAGTCAATAGCATTCCTCTACACAGATAACAAACACACTGAGAGGGAAATTAGAGAAAAAATACCTTCACAATGTTGGATCTTCCTGTCCAGGAGCAGGGAATATCTTTCCATTTTCTGAAATCCTCTATGATCTCTTTTTTCAGAGTACTGTAATTTTCCTTGAAAAGATCTTCCAAAATTGCAGATTTAATGCAATCCCTATCAGACTATCACAACATACCTCACAGATCTAGAGATATCATTCCTAAAATTTATTTTGAACCAAAAAAGACCAAGAATAGTAGTCAGTCCTGGCCAACAAAGACAAAGCAGGAGGCATCACAATTCCTGACTTGAAATTATTCTACAAAGCTACTGTGATAAAATCAGCATAGTACTGGAAACGAAATAGACCTGAGGATCAATGGAATAGATTAGAAGACACAGAAGCATCTGTGAACACACTCAGCCACTTGATCTTCAACAAAGGGGCCAAACACACTTACTGGAAGAAAGCCTTTTTAACAAATGATGCTGGAAAAACTGGCTCTCTACATGCCAAGAACTAAAACTTGACCCAGTTCTATCACCATGCATTAAGCTAAAGTCAACATGGATTAAAGATCTAAAGATTAAAACAGAAACACTCAATCTCTTGGAAGAGAAAGTAGGAGAAACTCTTGAAGACATAGGGGTAGGCAAAGAGTTCGTGAACAAAAATCAAATTGCATGGGTAATACTTGAAAGATGAGAAGTCTTTGCACATCAATAGAAATTACCACCAAATGAAAAGACAACCCACAAATTTGGAAAAAATCTTAACTAATAAGCACTCAGACAAAGGTCTGCTCTCTAGAATTTATAAAGAACTAAAAAACATTAGGGCCCCGAAATTTAAAGACTCAATCAAGAAATAGGCATCCAAGATGAACATGCACTTCTCAGAGGGCAAAGTTAATGAAGCAAATAACGATATGAATAAATGCTCCACATCACTAGCCATTTCATCCATGAAATGTAAATTAAAACAACAAAGAGATATCATTTCACCCCAGAAAGAATGGCTATCATAAATGTTGGAGAGATTGTAGGGAAAAAGGAACCCTTCCCCGCTGCTGGTGGGAATGTAGACTGGTGCAAGCATTCTGAAAATCAGTGTGGAGACTCCTTAAAAAGAGTAGAACTGGAAATCCCAATTCAAGCCAGCTATCCCCCTACTGGGAATTTTCTTGGAGGAACTGAAAAACATCATATCATAGTGATACATGTACCTTTATTTATCGCAGCACAATTTGTGATAGCCAAATCTTGGAAAGAACTAAGGTGCCCGTCACCTCAGGAATGGATGAAAAATGATGTGGTATTTTTATATAGCAGAGTACTATTCAGCTATAAAGAATGATAAACTTGAAGCATTTATATTTAAGTGGATACCACTTGAAGATGTATTCATAAGTGAAATAAACCAGACTAGGGATAGTACAAGAACTTCAAAGAAGAAATAAAAATAGGTATAACACAGTTAAAAGGAAACCGAGAACTTGAGGATTAGACAACAAAGAGAGGATAAGGAGAAAAGCTAGGAAACATGACAGGGGCAAAGCTAGACACTTACATGCACAAGATGGGTAAGGCAGTGATCCTGAAAAACACTATCAGATTTTTAAAACTAGCAGTTAATTGGTAGGATTCTCACCTTGACTAACTGTATAGGCTGATACCTGTGAACTAAACAACTTACTGAAGATAGCAATGTGTAATAGTATGGTCATGCTTGGTATGCCTGTCATTGTAATCTTTTAAATATGTACTGCTTGTTATGACATACCAATTATTGCCATACTGTCTCTCATGTAAATGTTTGTTTTAAAAAAAGGATAATTGAACAAAAGACACAAGAGAAAAAATGTCAGAGGACTGCCCTGATACAGTGCTGTATATGGTTAGATTTCTAAGTCTGTGTGAAAATATGTAATTGTTTATTCATATTTTTTTAATTTTTAAGTTTTTTTTCGTCATGTTCTGTGCAGACTTAAAGTTTAACCTATCAATACTTGATGGAAATACCTGTTCCGTGTTATGCCTATGATGTTTGATATTCACACAGATAGTGAAGTTAAACTCAACTGCATATGTTGTAGGGTAATAATAAGCTTCTCTTCTGGAGAACCTAAGTTTTCAGACCAAAAATTAGAGAAAAAGAAGGGCTTCAAGGACAGCCAACATTTTGGCCCTAGCCTTTCAAGGTCAGTGAAGACTCAGTACATAGGAGAACCTCTACTTTTCTGATCAAGGAGATTATGGGGCCACAGAGGAATGCAATCGATGATGTATAGTGTGCCTAAGGAGCGTGAGAGAGAGAACTTTCTCTCAGGCTTTCCTAGAAAGCAAATTGGTCAATCAATGGCCATGACTCATCGACATGGCTGACACTGACAAGGGATCTACAAACTGTGATACAGGGTTTCAGGGTATATCCTGAGGAGACTTGACTGACATCAGATATAAAAGTTAAATTTCTTGTTATATAGGTCTTGCTTTATCTTGGTTTTACCCATCCAGCCGAAAAGTATAAAAACAAGGAATAAAAAGTAAAGCCATATTAATAGGCTGCACTGTAAAAGACTCAAGTCAAGAACTTCTGACATTGCCAGTCCTGTGGATAACCCAGTACTATTATGGACTACTGGACTATATTGGAATATTTGCTGAATTCATACACCTACAATATTTAAATGACAATGGAATACCCTTCTGTGACAAAATTAAAGAAAAAAAGTGGTATACAAATAAATGACCATTTTGTATTTTCAAAATAGTTGGGATAGATAGATAGATAGCTACATTCTTCTAATTCAGTGAATAAAAAGGTTTGTTCTTATAGTGTTTGTGGACAGGATATCATGTCTGCATCTTGTGCAATGAATAACCATTAAGAAAACAATATGCAATGTATTTATTATTGAAACTGTCCTAATCAGTTTTGAAACTGTCCATTATTATTTTTCTCAATAAAATTATTAAAAAATAAATGAATAAAGACAAATCCATTGCAATAATAGCAAAACTACTTCACAACTCCTTGGTTCAAACAATGAATATTTAGATTTTTCCAGATGCCTTGTAGGTTTTCTTTTGTTTTTTTTTTTGGAGCAATTTTTAGAAATAAAAATCAATTTAGTTTAAAAAAATAAAATAAATAGATAAAATTATAATACAATAAGAATAATTGTATTAATATTAAAATACTATAAGAATGTAAATGAATTCAGATGTGGCATTGTATTTCAAGTGCATCCTTAATGTCTTGTGTTTATTTTTGCATTGTCTTTTTGAAATTTCTGCAGATACCAAAGACAGTGTTGAACAGTAGAGAGGGTGGTACAGAATGAAGATGGAGTGGTCGAAATTACTTCGCTGAGTGGATTCTAAGTGGTGCATTGCCTGATTAATATGTCATATAGTTATTAAAATATTTTTATGACATTTATAAGAATGAGGTGCTTTGAAATAGGTAGAAGATTTATTTACTTCTTTCAATAAAGAAAAAAATACAATATAACTTTTCACTTTGTTTTTTTCTAAGAGAGAACTTAGAACAGTATCTTCTATTTATTTATTTGTTTGTTTGTTTATTTATTTATTTATTGAAGTGTGGATTGAACTCAGACCCTTGCGCTTGCCAGGGAAGCATTTATTCTACTGAGCCATCTGCCTGGCCCATAGAATACTTATTTATTGTAGTCAGTCAATACTTGGAGAATGTTAGTTTTTAAAAGAAAAGGTTATTCTTATAAAGTATGGATTAAACACTAATATTTTATTTCTGAAAGACTCTTTAGGTTTGACTAAAGTATTATATTATTTTTAGCATGAGTTCTGGTTTCAAAAGTTTTTGAGATCATTTGTTCTCTGTCCAGTATCAGATGTGACCTTTTACTGATACTTTTTGTTCTGCCTGAAAAACCATTAAGACTGCATCTTTTAAGTAGACTCATAGTTGCACTCTCCAATAAAATACAATGCAAATAGCAAAAGTATGCCATGTGTATAAGTAATTTTTTGTGGTCATGTTTTGAAAAGTCAAAAGAACCACATGAAATTAATTTTAGTAAGGAATTTAACTTATTTAAAAGTACTATTTTAACATATAACCAAAATAAAATAGATGCTTTACATTTCTAATGCATCTATTCAGACCAAACACATTTCATGTGCTCAGTTACCACTTACTGTTGGCCTCTGCATTAGGACAAGACAGATTTGGAACCATAAGAATGTCTGCATCCTTTTTGAGCAACAGCATTTCTGGCATGTGTGTTATCTACATATAAACTGGAAAATAGTGGTTTTATTATGTATACTGGAGAACTGAAATAGAAAGTGTTAAAGTGGTTTGGAGAATCTCTGTTGTGATCTTTCAAAATCCTTAGGAAAAGGCTGGGTATGTAGTTTTTATGGAGTACTTGCCTAGCAATATGTGAGGCTCTGGGTTCAGTCCCCAGTACCATAGTGTAACAACAGCATTAACAATGAGAAGGAGGAGGAGGGAGAGAGAGGGTGGAAAAGGGAAGAGGAAGAGGAGGCAGAAGACGAAGAGGAGAAGGAATCCTTAGTAGATTCAGTTTTCAATCTTAAAGATTCATTTAAATTTAGGAACTAAGGTTCCTAAGAGAATAAGTAACTCTTTAGCTTTAACTTTAAATATAATTTGGCATATTAATCAGGCAATGCACCAGTTAGAATCCACTCAGCGAAGTGATATAATTCTGTGGAACAATTCATTGACTCAAAGCTTAAAGGAGTTTCACTACATAGTCACACTGGGCCAACATAGAAGGTTTTTATTGTTTGCTTTTTAAATTTTATTTATTTAATGGGTCTCAGCTTGGACATCTAGTAATCGTACTGGTGCTAGGATTACAGGTGTGCCCCACCACTCCTGGTTTCTGTGGCTGGGCATGACACCCGGCCAGCATGGCATGTAGTACTGGGGATTGAACCCAGGTCCTAGAGCTTGACAGGCAGGCACTTAGATTGCCAATCTATGTCCCTGGCCCAACATAGAATTTTTTTAAGCAGTTCATCCTGCCTAATTTTTATCCTTCTCTTGAGCAATATCTTTTTTAGGGACCTTATCAGTAAATTCAGTCTACTTAATTTGGCTCCTACTTAATCAATTGAAGTGACTTGCTGCAGTGTGAACACTTCAATTTCTATGGAAATGATTAAAAGTCAGACTAGAAGATGTGAAAAGTTTAAATGATATTGTCTTAGTTACTCTTCTCTCCTTGCTGGGACAAATACCCGACACCCAAAATGAAGGAAGGAAAGGTTTATTTAGCTCACAATTAGTGGAGGTTTCAGTCCATATTCAGCTGGCTGCAAGGCAGAGGGGCACATGGCAGAGAGCAGCAGTTCATGGGGGCTGAACAGCAACAATGACAACAAAGAGCAGTCGCTGAAAAAAGTCTGTCCCTCTGTCTGTTATATTCCATTCAGGCTCTCTGCTCCAGGGTGGGATGTAGTACTCACACCCATAATCCAAGCAGTACTAAGACCCATAATCTCAGCCTTGGATCACACATAATCCCAGTGGATCATGAGTTAATCACAAGATAGAAGTCCCCTTCCATGACTGACTACATGAGGCTTTGGGGGGACAACTAGACAGAAATCACAACAAGTACCTTGGTTCATTACACTGGGATGGTGGCAATAGTAAATAAGTCTACAGTGGACATTCCTCAAGAACCGTATTTCAACAGAAGCTACTATGATAACTTACTGCTAAAATTTGCCTATACTTAAGGCAAGTTTAGAGGAATTGTTAAGATAACATTTACTTTTGAAAAGTTTTTTTGTTTTTTTTTTTTTTTTTTTGTTCATCTACTGTCAGGCCCTAATTTTGATCCAGTATCAAATATAGCCCAACTCTTAAGCCGGGCATGATGGCACATGCCTGTAATCCCAGCACTCGGGAGGCTGAGGCAGGAGGATTGTTGTAAGTTCGAGACCAGCCTGAGCTACAAAGTGAGCTTAAGGCCAACCTGAACTGCATAGGAAGACCCTGTCTCAAAAAGACAAAAAAAAAAAAAAAAAAAATACAATTCTCAGTAATTGAACATAATGCTATTGACAACTCTGTGGCATAAGCACCTTACTGAAATGAAGAGAAAGGAGAGCACAGAGGAAATCTAAAGCCAAGTATGAAGAACCTTCTACCTTGTTAGGTTAGAGTTTATTCTGGTAACCAGCTGTTGGGAGACACTGCCTAGGCCTGAAGCAAGAGTGACATGGGCAGATTTTGTGATTTTTGAAAGATAACTATATTCAGTGATAATAGGTGTATTAAGGTATGAACAAAAGTATATGCAGATGACAAATTGTTGAAGTAATTAGGCAAAAGACAGTGAAGGAGGGCCAACCAGATAGCTGAGCAGACTAAAGGGCCTGGTTAGTCAATCATAGGGACCAGGGTTCGATCCCCAGTGTGCCCTGCTGGCCCTGGCCCTGGAGTATGCTGAGAAGGCAATTGAGTCCAGGCATGGTGCTGTGCATCTGTAATCCCAATGCTTGGGAGGCTTAAAACAAAAGAATCACTACAAGTCTGATCTGTGTAGTGAGATCCTATTTACCTGGTACTAAATACATAAAAAGAAAAAAAGACAAGGCTTAAGCAGTAGTAGCAGTGGGGCTATACCAATGTGGATTCATTTACACAAATTTAGAAGATAACTGTTAGGATTTGGTGATTGAGTTTTAAGATGAGGGAGGAAGAGAGAGATTATGTTTGAATTGGAAAACACAGAGTAAAGGGCATGTTTTGCCAGCACACACATACTTGACTTTTTCTGAAAGCTTAAATCCCCCCACACACATTTAGTTAAGCTAGTTTTTATTAATTATTCACTGTTTGTAATGCCTAATAGAAAGCAGTTGGTGTTGACATGTGTTTATCAACACAGTTCTTCACATTATCTCTTTAGATGAGAAAGACAGGTACACAGGATATGGATTTTATCCATAGAATACTATTTTGTCTAGAGTTTGTAGCATTTTTTTTGTCAAAGTATATAGCACTTTGACAAGTGCTATATAATATATAAACAAAATGAAATTATGGCTGGGGGAGGTGGGGCTGCAATAACTTCATAGAATGATTTTTAAGCTCTATCTTTCATGACAGGGAATTTAATAGATCTAAATTTGTCTCTAGACTGTACATTCCTTCTGAAACCTGGCTCTCTTCCTCCTCATTACTTTCTTTTGAATACATTAGTTGTATCATAAATGTCGCATGTTCAAAAATATTTTTTTCTTCTGTTCACAGCTGCTCTACTTGGAAGTAGCAGCTAGCAAAACCCCTACTGAACTTTTAGATCCAGTTGCCCTTTTTTCCCTATGAACACAGGCTTAGTGGTAGGAAAATATGCTATGCTTTAGATCTTTATAAATTTTTATTAGTACATGTTTGCTGTTCACAGTGATTACTATCAAATGGGGAGAGGTCTGTGAGCATGACTCCTCTCAATTCATTTTACACTCCCTTGTTCTTCATTTCTTCCCTGCTGCCTTCTTCTCCTTGGTCTATATTGTTTTATTTATTTTTTTTTTAAATTATGTATTTGGTACAGAGTCTCACTATGCAGCTTGGACTCATAGTGATGCTCCTGTTTTCAGTCTCCCTAGTGCTGGGATTACAGGAGTATACCACTGTGCCTGGAGTTACTTAGCTTTTTAAATTATTTTTACTTGGAATTTTTCATATCTGAGAAATCATATGATGTTTATACTTGTGTGTCTGATTTTATTTTACTTCATGTTATGATTTCAAGATGAATTTGCTTTCCTACAAGTAACTCAGATTTACCCTCCTTTATAGCAGAGTAATATTCCATTTTGTGTATATATGTATATGTATATAATATTTTCTTTATCTACTGATGGACGTATAGACCATTCTAAGATTAAGCTATTAGGAGTTGTGCTGATATAAGGTTGAGTATACATGTGTAATGTGATGTTTTTAACTCTTTCAGGAAGATACCCACAGGAAGATAACTGTGTTGAATGAAATTTTTAGTTTTATTTTTTGAGAAATCTCCATACTGATTTCCACAGTGGTGTTACTAGCTTACATTTCCTCCCAACAGTTTATAGCTAAACCCCCAACCTCTGCAGTCTGACCAGCATTTACCATTTTCTTTATTGATGGTAGCCATTCTTTTTAGAGTAAGACAGAATGTCGAATGTTGTTTTAATTTGCATTTCTGTCATGGCCAGTAATATTGAACATTTTTTTCATGTACTTATTGGCCATTTGATGTTCATCTGAGAAATATTTATTCATTTACATTGCCCATTTTCAGAGCCAAATTCTTGACCTCCATTCCTTCAAATCTACTCCTCTCATAGTCTTTTCTTGTTAGTAAATGGTTTCCCATTGAGAGTAAGAATGTGAAGTCTTAAAATTTGAGACTCAATATATCTGAATCCTGCTCCAAAAATCCTGTTATCTCTTTTTTGTTTGGTTGTTGTTTATTTTTTGTGATAATGAGGATTGAACCCAAGGCCTTCAGTCTGCACTATATCTCCTGCATTGTTCGTTCGTTCGTTCGTTCGTTCATTCATTCATTCATTCATTCATTCATTCATTCATAGCTAGTTCTCACTGAGTTTCCGAGGCTGGGCTTTAACTTGTGATTCTTCTCACTCAGCCTCCCAGAGTGCTGGAAGTTTAGTTATGTGCAGTTGTGCCTGGCTGTATTACTTCTTAACTCTTTTTTCTCCTCCTTTTGTTTACTCTGTTGTTAGCCAGTTAAGGCCTATTTGTGTTCTTCAGGTATTCTGGGTATTTTCTTATCTTAAAGCTTTTGCTTTTAATTTTCCTTTTACTTGAAAACATGAACTGAAGATATTTATGGGGACTTACTTTGTACCCTTTTCAGGTCTGCTCAGATTTCACTATCTCAGTAAGGCCTGTGTCTTCCCCTAAAGTTGCATTGTTACCTCATTCCCTTTTACTTCCTAATATAAATTGTCTTCACATCAATCACTCTCTGATCTATGTGTATTACGCTTACTGATTGGTTTATTATATTTTAACCCCAATGAAACATTGGCTCTGTGAAACCATAGATTTGGCACTGCTCTGCTCATTTGTTTAGACTTATTGCTTAGAATCATGCCTGGAACATAGTAGGCATTCTATTAACTGTTTATTACATTGGTTTAGTAAAATGAACAGTATTCTGAGCAAGAAAAATGATATAGGGGCTGGGGATATAGCTCAGTGGTCTAAGCACCTGCCTGGCAAGCAGAAAGACCCACATTTGATGCCCGATAGTATATTTCCTGCCAGCCCTGAAACCCTAGTGCACCGTGCCAGCCACCAAACCAGGTGTGATGGTGTATGCTTATAAACCCAGCACTGGGGAGGCTGAGACAGGAGGATCACTATGAGCCCAAGCTGCATAGTGAGACCCTTCACAAAATAAATTAATAAATAGATATTTTTTTAAAAAGAAAAATTGTGAAAAAAGTTTACAAAAAATGTTTGCAGAATGGTTAGTGGTCTGTTAATTAGTTTTATGCTGTTGAGGTATAGAAAGTTTTGAAAATAGGCAGGTGTAATATGAAGACCTTCATTAACAGTTTAAAAATATTTGGGTTAGTTCTTTAGGCCAGTTCAGCCACAGTTTTCAATAAATCACCAGATAGTAAGTATTTTTGTTTTTAGAATTCTTGGGATCTCTGTCAGAACTAAACCCTACCATTGTAGCACAAAAGTAGCCATGAGAGGTATGTAAGCAAATGAATGTGACTGTGTTCCAGTAAAATTTTATTTATTTTTTATTTTATTGATGTACAAATATCAATGAGACAGTTTTGACACCTTAACAGGACAGATTTGATAAATTAATTCATTGCAAACTGTTTTCATAATGTTTTGGTATTGTACAAGGTGCACACATGGTATTATACTTACAGACATTAAGGCAGATGTCTCTTATAAGAGAGTGTAGCTGTTTACATATCTGAATTTTTATGCCTGAATTATATCAAAGATTCAATAATTAATACTTTCTACCTTGTTATTTTCCTCGTGGTTGTCCATAGTACAAGAAGCCGACATAATATCCTGTCCAACCACCATTAGTGCAAATCTTGCCTCTCATAGAATTGTGTAGAAGCATGGTGTATCTATCCCAACTGTATTGTCCATACACACACTTCATGATTCTTCCTTTCTATACCCCTTCCTTTGTCTACACCTGTCAAAGATGGGTACTCCATTGTCATTCAACCAATTTAGGTTCCTGCACTCAACGATACAATCCAACCCAGTCCAGCATTCCACAACAATAGCGAGTTATCTGAAGAAGTTGTCGACCATAGCCATTTACAGCTCAACTTATTATTATGGCCCCGTGTTATATACCTCATTTTTATACTTTTCTGCTGGATGGTTAAGACCTAGGTAGAGCAAGACCTATATACCAAAACATGCAGTTTTTGTTTCTGATGAGGTCAGTGAAGTCCCCTCAGGGTTTATCTTGTAATCCTGTACCTTACTCTGTAGATCCTTTGTTTGTGTCATCCATGCAGATGAGTCATGGCCAATGCTTGACCAGTTTTCTCTCTGTGAGATCCTGAGAGAAAGTCTTCTCTCCATGTTACTCTCCCCAGGCACACTATAGAAGTTCAATCTCTTTCCTCTGTGGCTCCATAATCTCCTTGCTCAGAAAATTTGGGGCTCAACTGAGTTTCATGCTGTTACAGTACAGGTTCACCTATGTCCTGAGTCTTCGCTGATCTTGAAAAGCTAGGGCCAAAATGTTGGCTGGCCTTGTGGCTCTTCTGTTTCTCCAATTTTGATCTGTGAACTTAGGTTGTTAACCGTCCAGAAGGAAAGCTGATTAGTACCCTGCAGCATATGCCATTCACTTTGCTCTATCTGACTCAATTGTTTTTAGTTGTTGTTGTACATTTCTATTTGTATTTCTTCTTTTCACTTCTTATACCAATAAAATTTCACTTACTAAAAACAAGTGTCAGACCATGTTTGTCCCACAGGCTTCAGTGACTTGCTATAAAAGACAGTGAGGAATCATTTGGGATTTTTGGGCCAGGAGTACAATAGAATAATTACTATATTAAAAGAAACAGCCTTTGGCTGTACTATGGGAAGAGAGTAGTAAATAGTACTACTAATAAAGGTAGAGGATGGGAGCTGGAGTTAAGGAGAAATGACAGGAGACTGTCAGAGTCAGGTGCAAGGAACAGTAACAAGCTCAAGTAGTTATGAATCTAGGGGGAAACCAAAGTCATTCTCCAGATGGAGAATGGAACAGAATTCCTTGGCTAAAGGAACAGGTAGGCATACAGAGCTAGGCGTGAATAAGGCTAGAAAAGTAGAGAGCTGATTTGAGAAGAAGTAGAAGTAAAACCATGGATCTGAGCTCCACCTGGAAAGGGGCTACTACTATGTTATGTTGAGGATGGGGTTTTCTGCTAGTAGCTAAAAGCAATAAATTCAATAAGAATTGTTAATAATTCAATTTTCTACATTTTAAACAATATAGACAGTGTTCCTACTGTTATAGTGTTGCAAAATAATTACTTGTGGACATAGAATGGAATATCTTAGATATTCCATTTAAAATCTATTTTTAAAATTAATTGTGTATTGGTAGTAGTAAATATAAAATTTATATTGTTAAGAAATTATTATATTCCATACTTTCCATTAAGTAAATAGAATGCACTTAAATCCTAAGAGATTACTGAATGAAAAAATTAAAATACATGACCATGACCATGCAGTAGGGTCACATGTATTAATTTAGCTGTAAAAATTAACCCTTATGCGTTTAAACTATACATATTATGTTAAATAATAATACAGAATGGAAATGATCATTGAATAGTTTTATTTGTGTCTTGTGAGATTTGTAAAACAGGAGACCTTTGACTTGCCCTCTGCTACCTTTGAAATCCCAGAGGCCTGCAGTCTGAAGATAAATTAGGTTCCATTTTCCCACCAGTAGCACATCTCTTACTAGGTTAATCCGTGCCATGGAAGATGATAGCATTAGTATTAGGCCCATTTTTAAGAAAGTGTTTAGTGACAATTAATGGAACAGAATGTTTGGAAATATATTTCTTGATACATTTTTAAGAAAGTTTAAACTTCAACAATGTGGTGATTTTATTTTCTCAGTTTAGGCATACTCTTCAGTAATTGAGAATTTTCTCAATGCTAAAAGAAATGAAAGTAAAATCTTGTTCATACCTCATTTGTACATTTCTGGCTTGTGTACTTCTCCCTCCCTTCTTCATTTCCTCCCTTCCCTTTAATATGTTTTGCTAAACCGTTTTTTCCATCAGTCTTTCTCCTTCATCACACACCCATATAATAGTGAGCTTGAGTTCTCACTTCTCTTGTAACATTGTAGAACACTCATACCCTAACAGCTGTGTCTCTTGGACTTTGTTTTTATACATTGTTCAAAATTGACAGACTTGATTTATTTGTCTCTCTAATCTTTCTTCTCCTTCTAGCATCAGGAAGTTAAATGACAAACCTTGAAATGTTTTTTATTTGTTCAGTATTGAAGTTTGGAGTCATTTTTTCTTCAGTGAAACATTGTTTTGTTAGTAAATGAAGGTTACTGTATACACTTCTTGTGTTCTTACTGTGTAGAAAAAAACAATCTGATCCTATTAGGAAAGATACTGTTAAGGCATTTGGAAAATACTCTTTTCTTGAATAATAAATATGTAGCTATTTTTAAGATGTGACCTTTTGATTAGTGGTCTTATTTTTTTAATGTTTTTTGCTTAGCAAGTGAATATAGACTATGTAGTGATCAACAACACATCCATACGTACTAAAATAGACCATTCCCCCTCATATTCACATATTCATATATACAACTATTTTTATTCATGTACATACCTAATGCATTCATTTATAACTTGTTCCATAAAGAATTTAAGATCAACTTGTTCACTGTGCCTTTCCTTATAGAAGTTATAATTTATCATTTGTTTCCATTACTGTTGATTATCTTTTTCCAAATTACAATTACATTTAAGTTAGGAACCATAAATAGCAAAAGACCAAATGGATATAGCTAGTGGTACAAATGAGGAAATGAAAAATGTGTTGAAAGCAGGAGGAGCTATTAATTATTGAGGGAATTTATCATGAAAAATGGTAGGCCACACTGTCATTGCTATTAAAAAATAATAAATTTCTTAAATGTGGCAGTGACTTAGTAGGAGTTACTAATCTCAGATATTTGTAGGCATATTTATTTTTACAATTACATTTTATTAACTCTTCTTATAATCATGTTAAAAGCCTTTAAAAACGAGCATGATTCAGTGATAAATGACCTCTTAACTTTAAGAATTTGGCAAGGTAAATCAGAAATTTGGGGCTTTTTGTCAGGGGTTTTATTGATGATGATAGTATCTGGGCCCAGAAAATTCTGTGTAATGTTACATGAGCCTTAAAACAACCTTGTGTTTTAGAAATGGCAATTGAGGTGAATGCAGGGTCACAAAAATTAAATTAATTTCAGGATATGTGACAGTAAATTTAGTAGACAAGACCCAAACCCAATTATTCTTTCCACCATTTTACATTGAAATGGATTGCCCATTGATTTGTAATCTATGATTGTTCATTATTTTAATATATTTGAATTAGCATTGATACTGAAAGCCACAATATACTTATTTGGGTCTACTTAGAAAGATGAGATCTTTAAAAAAGAAAGATGAGATCTTAGTTTTTCTTCTCCAATTTATGGAATTACTGTTTTTCTTTTACTGAAGGAAGAAGTAGCATCTTTTTTACAAAGAGAACATCTTCTCTATGATATAAGGAGAAAATAGGTATAAATACCAATTTTAAAACTTGAAGATACATTCTTCATTTATTTTTTATTTTTTGTATTTTAGGGAAGGGTCTACAGGGTATTCAGGGTCTCACTACTAGACTGGACTCCCAGTGATCCTCCTGTTTACAGCTTCCCAAGAACTGGGATTATAGACATATACCACCATGCCCAATCTTAATTTCCATGTCAGTGCACCCCGGGGGGATCGAACCACAGGACCTGCGCCTGCGCCTGCTTGCAGGTGCTTTAATCCGCTGAGCTATTTTTCTCACCCATGTTCTTTATTTAGAAGAACTATTTTACATAAATTTATTGTAACTGACTCTAATAACTTTTTAAAAATCTTTTGTTTTTGAACTAAAAGAATTAAAACTTGCAAGTTATTTGAGTACATGTATGTTTTTCCATAATGCATTGTTCATCCTGTCTTCATTCATTGTTCATTAGAAACTTTGTCCTTTTTTTTTTTGTAAAATACATTAGTTTTTCCAGTGGTAGAAAGCCAGAATTCAGCCTTCGCATCATCTTACTATCAGTATCCCCTGAACAGTACATCTTAAAATAGTGACCCAGGTATTGTAATCATACCTGAGGATTTTGATTTTAGTAAAAGGAGAGTGTATTTTTAACTTTTATCTGGAGCAGCATCTTTATTTTTATTTTGGTTCTATTTGTCCTGTATTTTTAGGGTGATAGATTTGGCATGTTTTCCCTGATATGGTGAAGTTTTTCGTTCAATAAGTAGAATTAGTGTCTCCCAAAAAGAGACTCACACAGCGCGGCAGCAAAGCCATTCGTATCAGTGAGGATCATACCTTAATAAAGAAAACTAAAGCATGTGTGTGGTCACAACCAATTTTTGTCATTATGGCATGAAAGCCTTGGGATTTGTGATCAAAGCAATGGGCTTATCCTGAACTGTGGTGTAACCTCTGGTTGAACCTTTAAGATTTTTATTTTAGGAGATAGCACACTGTATTTTGACTACGTCACCTGCCTCTAAGACCCATATACCTAGTTATCTGATAGAAATTAAAATTATTGTCACCAAGTCAAGGGAAAATACAAATTGTGAATATATCTGACTTTTGTCTTAACCATTTCCCATTGATATTTTAAAGAATTGCTGAACATGTGTTTTCTATCCAGAACTGGATGTTCTGTTTTGATGAATGTAAAAAAATACTTTGTAAATGTGCATTAAAAGTGTTAGTCATAATCTTTGACTCTCCTACTAAATATCATCTATCAGAGGAGATTATTTTGAGTGATTATTACATCAAGGCGTGGTTTTTAGATGCTGTTAGTGTTAAAATGGAATTCTGTGTAATTGGAATGTCATTGTCATCCACAGTAAAAATTTTAGCTCTGTGTGTGTCTTTTCCTACATATTTGTGTATCTTGTTTGAGGTTAGCATGTTTATTTTATATTAACAGATGATGTGCATAGTTCAGTTGCCAAGTCCATCTTCCCTTGCTCTCTTTTACTTACCATCCCTTAATCTTCTACTGGGGGTCCAACACCATAGAGGGACTTGGAGGAGAGGTGATAACCATGCATCAAACTTTCGGTCTCGTGGGCCTTTAATGCAGACCACAAACAGTTCTGAGGCAGATTAATGAGCGCAGTGTTAGGAAAGTGGTGTGTATTATTTGCTTTCTCCAAACATTTCTCTGTTTTGAACTCTGTGGGCTGTTTGTTTCTACAACTTGCTTTCTTTTGATAAATGAACCCTTCCATTCTTACTTACTTAGATGTGTTGTTCTGTACTGAAGAAACACTTCATGTTTTTGTAACTGAGATCCTAACATAATTCTTTGCGAAGATTTAAGAATCAAATTGTTTAGTGAAAAGATGTGTTATATCACCTTTATTTGTAATTAATACATTTAAAATACAGTAATAATAAAGGAAGTGATTCAGATTCAGAATTGAAATGATGTAGTCTTCCATGATAGTTCCAGAGCAGGAGTTTTATTAGACCTTTAGTATGTCTTGTGGGTGAAGACCATACCTTGGGCATCTCCCAGCCTCCATGTCCCACCCTCTATCTCACTGTGTTCTGCTCAGATTGCTGCATGGTTCATGCACAGTGCTACACACAGTGGACTCAGGAAGAAAATAAAGTTCAAAATTCCAACACCTAAAGGAAAGACTGGAACTGTCCTTGCAGAGAAACAGCCAAAGGAAAAGCCAACCCGACATAGGAACCAGCAACCCTCTTTCCAAAGCCCTGAATCTTCAGCATGCTCTGGAAATCCAGTTCTGACTGGAGGAGGACAGTGGCACCCTGTCCTCTTCCCTTTATAGTTACCTACTACTTACATAAGAAGTTAAAAAGATTGTCTTACAAAATCTAATCTGTAACAGAGGCAATGTTTACATTCTATTTGTATTTCCATATTGAATTTTTCCTGCCATGTTATTTCCTAAGAAAAGATAGTATCAGTAACTTTTTATCTTTATTGAAATCACATAAAGTTATATCCATCAACCCAAGAGTACATGAATCATTCCACTTTGAATTCAACTCTTAATTCATATCAGATTGGTGGAAAATTCATTGGTTGTCATTAGTTTGGAAGGGTGAAGTTCTCTTTTCTCAGAGCTTGAATGAGAATTCAAACTATATGTAATATCTACAAAATTGGCCCTCACATCCTTAGTCTGTGTTCGTTATTAGTTATAACCTCATTATCTAAAATGCACAGTGTTTTAGAGGCAGGCAGGTCTACTGTTATGCCACTTTGGGGTTAGATAATATTTGCTGCTGCCGAAGCCCTGGTACTTAGTTTCCATAGGTGCCAGGTGTGGGCGGAGCAACCAGGTACAGTAGGCAGACTGTTCTTTATGAAAAGACACCTGTCTGGGGGAAGGAACAGGAGCTGAAATCCAGCTCATACACCACTTACCAAACTCCACAGGGCTGCATTAACTGTCCTTCACACAGCGCTGCAGGCAGGAACCCTGCTCCCTGCTCTGTGCTCCCTGGGCCCCATCCCCATCCTTTGTCTTTCCTTCACTGTCCAGGCTGAAGAAAGCTAATACAGATTTCGAGAAATTTACCTCCCTAATCTTGGGGAAAGTCATATTTCTCATTTTTAGGCTTCTCTTTCAGATATTTTTTGGAGTCTGGGAGCATAGTTCAGGTAGAGCCTGTGGTTAACACCTAAGTTCAGTTCTCAGCACATAAAATAAAAGTAAAAATAAGATAAAATAAAAATGTTGCCAAGAGTTAGCTTGGTAGAATAAGCACTTACCCGGGAAACGCAAGGACCTGAGTTCAATCCCCGGTTCCGCCAAAAAATAAATAAATGAATAAATTAAAATGTTGGCTTTTGAAACCTCTTCTCTTGGACACCTCAGACAAATCTCTTCTGGTTGCTTAGATTTTTACAAAAGACAGGAAAGGACGAGGCCTCTTGAAGGCCTCTTCTCAGTACTCTTGCAAATGTTCTTGAAGAAGGAAATGCTTGACTGCTCTCAAAAGTGAAGGGGTAGGGCACTGGAGGTAAGAAAAATAAATAAATGAAGAGACTAAGATGCACGGTCCTATCAGTCAGTTTGGTGTGAAATATTAAGGAAAATAACAAGTTGTTACTTCCCTCCAAGCATGCTGGAAATTATGTAAGAGTTTATCAAGGTTGAAAAAAACAAAGTTTTTAAATTACTTTCTTCATATCATTTATCAAAAATTTATTTTATATGTGCTGTTTAATTTTTAGATAAATTTATATTTATGGAGAGGTATAAATGTTAAGAGTGACATAATTTAAATTTATAAGAAGTTTATATGTTTAAAATATTTCTCTGTTAATCAAGTTTAAATACAAGAGAAACAATAGAAAACCTTTCTGTTTTGAATATAGTTTTGTTAATTTGTTGAGTAACCCGAATGAAATGACAAATGTAGAAGACAGAAAAAATATATAAAGTCTTTATATTTTGGTGCTATACATTACAAGGATTAAAGGCTTAATTTTATAACTGTTAATTTCTAGAAAGCAGAAAAGATTTCAGACAGGAACACCTCAGAGAATGTATTTTTAGTATGTATTGCATATCTCTGATAAATAGTAGAAAACACTGATCTTTCAGACTTTAAAACTCAAAAGAAAGTGCCAGCTCAACTGTAGCCATTACAGATAGTGTTTTCTATATAAGACAGTTCTTACCTAGAAACATGAAGGTGTGATAGGCAAAGACCGCATTTGCCATTTGTGATCAGTGCTAAAGTAGATGGGTATTATTAAATTTAAAAGAATATTTAATTAAAACAAATACAGCTTTTGATTTTGGGTAGACACAGAAAGCATGTCCCATCTTTTTTATTGTGAAACAAGAGCTGCATAGTAACATTCCATTTCAATAGCACCAGTAGGGTTGAGTGAAAATACAATATTTTCTTAAAATTCCTCATTCTTAAAAAAAAAAAAAAAAGTCATAGGATTGTCCTGCTACAATGCTGTGTATAGTTAGATTTATAGATTTCTGTGTAAATATATGTAATTGTTTATTATTTTTTAATTTTTCCTTTTTTTCTTCATATTATGTAGGGATTTAAAGTTTAACATATCAATACTTGATGGAAAATACCTGTCCCATGCTATGTCTAAGATGTTTGATAATCAGACAGATAGTGAGGTTCAGCTCAACTGCCTATGTTACAGGGTAACAATATCATTAAGCTTCTCTTCTGGAGAGTTAACAACTTAAATTTACAGACCAAAAATTAGAGAAAAAGGAGGGCTGCGAGGATAGCCAACATTTTGACCCTAGCCTTTCAAGATCAGTGAGGACTCAAGACATAGGAGAACCTGTACTGTAACATCATGTAACTCAGTTGTGTCCCAAATTTACTGATCAAGGAGATTATGGGGCCACAGAGCAAAGTGATCAGCGATGTAGAGTGTGCCTAAGGAGAGTCACATGGAGAGAAAACATTCTCTCAGGCTTTCACAGAGAGCAAATTGGTCAGGCAATGGCCATGACTCATCCACAACTGACAAAGGATCTACAAACTGCTGTACAGGGTTTCAGGGTAAATCCTGAGGGGATTTAACTGACCTTGGCAGATACAAAACTTACATTTCCTGTTACAAAGGTCTTGCTTCATCTTGGTCTTAACCATCCAGCAGAAAAGAATAATAACAAAGTATAAAAAGTAAAGCCATATTAATATGCTGAGCTGTAAAAGGCTCAAGTCAACAACTTCTTTTTTTTTTTGTCTTTTTGAGACAGAGTCTCACTATGAAGTTCAGGCTGGCCTTAAGCTCACTTTGTAGCTCAGGCTGGTCTTGAACTCACAACAATCCTCCTGCCTCAGCCTCCCAAGTGCTGGGATTACAAGCATGCGCCACCATGCCCAGCTCAAGTCAACAACTTCTGATGTTGCCAGTCCTACTGATAACCTACTACTTTTATGGACTTCTGGACTATATTGGATTATTTTACTGAATTCACACACTACAATATTTAAATAGCAATGGAATACCCATCTCTGACAAAACTAAACAAAAGAAGGGAGTACAAATGAAGGACCATTTTGTATCTGTATATTCAAAATAGGATAGATATACAGCTACTTTCTCTTAATGAATAGAAAGATTTGTACTAATAGTGTTGTGGACAGGATATCATGATTGCCTCTGGTACTATGAATAACCACTATGATGACAACAGTATACAATGCATTAATTGTTGACACTATCCTACTAATCAATTTTGAAACTGTCTCATTGCTATTTGTTTCTCAATAAAATTAATAAAGAATTCCTCATTATTGGCCCTTATTGAATATAGGCTTCAGAAAAGTAATAGTACAAAGTCATAAAGTATCATCTTCTTATTGGGGTGAATAATTATACCATATTTTGTACAAATTATTTTTATATTAATTATATTCATATGACAATTACATACATTATATATACTATTTTTATTTTTAGGAAAATTGTTTTCTTATCATGAGAGAACAAAAAGTTTATATGTAGGGTTTTTTCTTTTTTAAAATCGCTTAGAATATTAAAGCTTATTTTAAGCATTTAGTACTTTGCTGCCTAAGTAGAACCTATGCATATTTGCTGATTAAGGACACAGGCTTTAAGGTTAGTAAATTCTTGGCAATATATTTACTGTGTAACTTTTATGAGAATACTCTCTAGTTTCATTTATGGTTAAGCTTTCAACAATTTTCTTCCTTTATTATTATTTTTTTTTAATAACGATCAGGTGGTGATTTGGAGGACAAGCTCATTTCTAATCTTCTTAGTTAATTATTGTGATTGTAAACAAAAGATGTACAATTCAGAGACAAGCAACATTTTACATGGGTGAAGGAAGTGATAATAGCTTAATTCCTGCTGGATCTTTTTTCTCTGCTCTGGCAAGTTCGTACTGACCTTGTCCAAAATCTGATGACCTCCCCATTTTACTCAACTGTTTGGAAGCCAGGCCTGCCATAGCTGGCCCTGAGGGGGTATCTGAAAGACCACTGAGTCAGTGACCCATGTCAAGACTGGATTTCAAGTCTGATCTGCAGGCCTCTGAGTTAGTTATATATGGGGCTTGTTGCACACAAAAGCCTAATGGGCTGCATTTTTCTGCCTATTAAATGTCCTACTAAAGAGCCATTATTAAAATCATATTTAACTTACTGTTTCTTATGCAGATCATTTTCTAAAGTATAAATTTTGATCTTTATCAGAATTAGTATCTTAAAACTAAAAAATGTTTTGAAATGTGATGAAAGTATATTTTAAAATCTATTTTAGGCTCTTAGTACACATGGTCTTTGTATGTCTTGTCAAACTTCAATAATTACTCACATATTGGTATTTAATAATTTTGATGATATGAAACATGTCTTGGAGGAAAGCCTATATTTATATGTAAAACATGACATGTTATTTAACTTTGGTTAGATAGAATCTGTTTACCTTAATATAAATACTGTAATATGGCTATGACTTGAAAAACATTCCCCATATTTCTTTTTTTTTTTTTTGGTGGAACTGGAGATTGAACTCAGGCCCTTGCGCTTGCCAGGGAAGCGCTTATTCTACTGAGCTATCTCCCCATTCCCCACCCATATTGACTTTATTATTCTGCATAGTAGTAGCAATTAGGCCCACTTATGAGTATCCATTTAGTGTTCTATATTTTATAGTATAATATTGTTTTTTATTTTGATATAGGAGCTGATTCCTGAATTTTATTATCTTCCTGAGATGTTTGTCAACTTCAATAATTATAATCTTGGAGTGATGGATGATGGAACAGTAGTGTCTGATGTTGAACTTCCTCCTTGGGCTAAAACCTCAGAAGAATTTGTTCGCATCAATAGATTGGTAAGATACTAATCAGCTACTCTATCATGAGCTTGCTCTCAATTTATCTTTCATCTGTTGGTGTTTAGTCATTAACCCTTGCACCTCTTTATAAAGCTGTACTTTATAGGAATAACTAAAAATGACACACTAACTGCCATACATACTTTATAAAATTGTATTAAATTGAAAGGTATGACAGCTTATTTTATGCTTTAATACAAAATTTAGGTTACTTTCATATACAATCCAAAATTTCAAAGGGAATATATACATAAAACTGGAATTATTTGCCTTTTCAAATATGAGTTGTGTTGGCAAGAAAAGGGCATAATTTTGTAGTTTAGAAGAAGGTCCTCTCATATTTTGGTAACCAAAATATCATCAAATTGTACCCTGTGTCTTTCTCTTGAAGAGAATCTTCACATCATATTAAGAATATGAAAAATTAAAAGCATATGGCTTTGTAATTTACAAACACTTCCTGAGTATCATCTTTAATGTATCATCATTAATATCTGCTATTTGGGCTCTGTTCTGTTTTCTGAGAAAGTAGGATAACTTTTTCTTTTTTGCTTCTGAAGTTTCATGAAAGGATTCTTTATTTAAATGTCATTCCTTTATCATATAAAATTCCAATTTCATTGTGTTTAATTTGTAATTAAACAAGGGAAATCACAGAACTTTGGTTTTCTTGATGAGATCCCTTACCTTTCATACTATACTTTCATACTATAACATTCTAATTTTACCTTCCATATCTTAAATTTTTCTCACTGTTTCAGAAAGTTCCTATTTCATACATACTGGAAACAATGTAGGGGAGTGGAAAGGATGTAGGCCTTGGATGTGGGCTAGACTTCTCAGCAGGAACCTGTCCCATTGCTGATTATGAGTCCTAGGTATTTTAACCTTTCTGAAGCATGGTTCCCTCATTTGTAATGTTGGACTAATAGGTAAAAATTGTAATTTTTGTGTGTGAGATATCATGCACGTTCTCTGATAAGTGAGGTGCTCCAATTATCTAATATTGTATCTTTGTGTGTGTGTGTGTATCCATATAGGTTTATTCTAAGCATTTTTGAAAGTACTGTGTTACTATGAGTAAAATGAAAACTCAAGACAAAGCTGAGCTTTGAAAGACAGCAAAGGATATGTCGAAGTTTTAAAAGAGTTGTTGGGCCAGGGAGATGGCTCAGTGGAATAACCACTTCCATGGCAAGCACAAGGGCCTGAGTTCAATCCCCAGTTCCAAATAAATAAATAAGAGATGTCATAAAAAAAAAGACAGTTGTCCATGATTATATGGTTTTCCCCAGGGGCATGCAGAAAATATATATATATAGTGCTTATCCTTTTAAAATAGACTTACTGAGATATGCTTAACTATAAAATTAAGCTTTTTAAAATTTTATTTTTTATTTATTTTATTTTGTATTTTTGTATATTTTAGGGAAGAATCTACAGGGTGTTCAGGGTCTCACTGCTAGATAAGACACAGTGATTCTCCTGTTTACAGCCTCCCAAGAGCTGGGATTACAGATGCGTGCCCCCATGCCCAGTCTCAGTTGCTGTCTCAGCATGCCCCAGGGGTGGGGCCTGGCACCACAGGCTTGGTGATTGAACCCCTGGCCCCTGCACCTACTTGCAGATGCTTTAATCTATTGAGCGATTTGACTGGCCCTAAGCTTTTTTAAAGGTATAGAACTCAGCATGTTTTAACAGATTCATAGAGTTGTGCAGCTATCACTATAACTCAATTCCAAAAGATTTCCTAATTGCTTTACAATCAGTTTCTGTCCCTAACCCTAGCCCCAGGCAGCCAGTGATTCTCTATAGTTTTGCTTTTCAAGCATTTGTAGTAACGACATCCTGTCACATGTGGTCTTTTCTTTCTGGCTTCTTGGAGTTAGCATGGTGTTTTAAGATTCATCCATCTTATTACTAGATATGGCAGTATTTAATTTCTTTTACAGTATTTTGTTGTATATATATACTACAATTTGTATATTGCTTTTACTAATTAATAAACAACATTATGAATGTTTGTGCATAAGTCTTAGCATAAACATCTTTCTTTGTTTCTATTGGGTAGATTGCTAGAGGTGTAATTCTTGAGTTATGTATTAAGAATATGTTCACTGTACACACCTTTTTGTTCTCCCACCAACAATGTGTAAAGTTTCCATTTTCCTGTATGTTTAGAAAGACTTGATATTCTTAATTTACTTATTTTAGCCATTCTTTTTGGTTAGTTAATTTACACAACTCTAATGAACAATATTGGCCTTTTTAAAAATTAATTTTATTGAGAAACAAATAGCAATGAGACAGTTTCAA